>JANHGB010034185.1:0-46434 GCA_026283785.1 Coracopsis vasa
ATGCAGCCCAGGATACGGTTGGCTTTCTGGGCTGCGAGCGCACACTGAAGCTGGCTCATGTTCATTTTCTCATCAACCAACACCCCCAAGTCCCTCTTTGCAGGGCTGCTCTGAATCTCTTCTCTGCCCAACCTGTAGCTGTGCCTGGGATTGCCCGGCCCAGGTGTAGGACCTTGCACTTGGCATGGTTAAACTTCATAAGATTGGCATTGGCCCACCTCTCAAGCATGTCAAGGTCCCTCTCTATGGCATTCCTTTCCTCCAGCGTTCCTTCAATAACAGCATTGTCAGCAGAGGTTTTCAAAGGCAAAGTTACCATTATATTCTTCCCAGTCATTAATTGTCTGATTGTTTAAATATGTATTGTTACTTAAATACTTGAAAGTCTGCAGCTACTAAGTTGGCATCTCCAGCTATAATGGATTCATCACAGTGATTCAAATAAATTAGAAGCTTGAGGTGGCTTCATCCATAGTTGTTAGTTTAGAAATCTCGTATTAAAAGTGGCATATATTACTTGCTCCTACTTGATTCATCTGTAGTGGTCAATATCAAATGACAATTCAAATAGATGACATCAAGGAGAAAAGTAATTTAATCCAGTCTCTGAGCTCTGGCAGAATAAACTATCCCTAAACAAGCTAGGCCAGCAATATATCTGCACTTTAAAATTTCCAAATACATGATTCCTGATTTCTTTTACCCTAACAATTGAGAAGTTTCTTCTCTAGGGGAAACTGAGCAAAACTTGGCCACTGAACAAAACAGATCACCCTTTTGTTTATAACACATTTTTGCATGTTGGAAGAATGTTACTCAGTATTCTCATTTTTAAACTAATAAAATTCTATTGCTTGAACCTTTGCTCACAGGTTATATTTGCTACTTTTTTTTCTAAACCCTTTTACTGTTCTCTGCAATTTTCTTCATTTTATCTCCACCTTCCTTAAAATGTTGCTGTGGGAAGAGGACACTTCAGTACTTGGAGCTCACTGGTGCTGAATTGAGCACAATTATTGCATCTTTATCTGCTCAGCTGCTGCTTACCCTTTTACTCTCTGTGTTATGACTGTGTTTGATTGCTGTTTTCCAGCCTCAACACTTGGTGCTTGCTTCTACTGAATTCCAACCAGCTACTGAAATTTCAGTCCTAGTCTAAAAGTAATTTTTATTCCAGTCTCCAATGTGCTTAGAACCCCTCTGCACTTAATGTAACAATCAAATTTGATCTCATCTTTGTCATTACTTCAGTGGAACTGATTAAAATGCTTGGTAGATCTCAGCCCTTACAGTCCCCAATCTAGTCCCAGTTGAAATCCTCTTCCAGTTTGACAGCAAATCATTGATAATTGTTTGCTGAGAGCAATTTCCCAGCTGGTTGTCCACCCATCTAATGGTGATTATATCGCCTGCATTAGCCTATTTATGAGAGTATTATATGCAATAGTGTCAGAACTTTAACTAAAAGTCAGGATATATCATATCTACAACTTCCTCTTTATCCAGTTAGCTTGCCACAGAAAGAAAGTAGACTGGCTTGACATGATTTCTTTTTGACAGACACATATAGGTTATTTTGCCATCTTCTAAGAACTCACAGATATAATAGTTTTTCCTCAAAGTCAAGCTCAGGGAATGTAGGCTGGATGAGCAGATGGTGGGGTGGACTGAGAACTGATTACATAGCAGGGTCTCAGAGGGTTGTGATTAGTGGCACAAAGTCTAGTTGAAGACCTGTAACTAGCTGTCCCCCCGCCCAAAGGTCAGTACTGGCTACGGTATTGTTTAACTTATTCATCGATGACTTGGATGCAGGGATAGAGTGCCTCCTCAGCAAGTTTGCTGATGATACAAAACTGGGAGGAGTGGCTGATACCCCAGAGTGCTATACTTTCGTTCAGAAGGATTTAGACAGGCTGGAGGGATGGGCAGAGGGGAACCTTTTGAAATTCAGCAAAGGCGAATGAAGGGTCCTGAACTTGGGGAGGAATAACTCCATGCACTAATACAGGCTGAGGGCTGACTTGCTGAAAAGCAGCTCTGTGGAGAGGGACCTGGGAAGTCCTAGTGGACAACAAGCTGTGGATGAGCCAGCAGCTATGTGCTCTTTTGTCCAAGAAGACCAATGGTGTCCTGGGCTGCATTAGGAAGAGCATTGCCAGCAGGACGGGGAGGCAATCCTTCCTCTCTGAGTAGCTGAATAGCCCTGGTAAGGCCTCACCTTCATTACTTTGTCCAGTTCATGTCACAAAGAGAGACATGGCACTCCTGGAGCAAGTCCAATGGAGGACTACTAGAATGATTAATGGTCTGGAGCATCTCTCCTTGAGGCAAAGCTGAAGGAGCTGGGCCTGTTCAGCCTAGAGAAGACTCAGGGGGGACCTGATGAATGTGGATAAGTATCTGAAGGGAAAGTGTCAAGACAGTGAGGCCAGATTCTTCCCAGTGGTGGCAAGTGATAGAGCAAAAGGCAGTAGGTGTATAAACTAAAACACAGCAAGTTCCACCTGAACATGAGGAAGAACTTTGTTACTGTGAGGGTGAATGAGCATTAGGAGAGGTTGCCCAGAGAAGTTGTGGAGTCTCCTTCCCTGTAGATATTCAAGAGCCATCAGCACACAATTCTGAGCAATGTGCTCTATGTGACCCTGCTTGAGAGGGAGGTTGGACTAGATGACCCCCAGTGATCAGCCATTCTGTGATAATGTTTAATACTTAACTCTAAAGTTATTAATTTGACTAGGTGGTTCGCTGTTAGCCCTGAGAAGTTTTTGTTTGTTTAGTTTTTTTTCCTTCTCTTACAGGTCCTTGATAAATGCTTACTAATATTCAGAATTACAATGGGTAATTTCCTAAAAACTCCGAAGTGAATATTTTCAATCTCTGCTCCAGTGCTCGCATTTGACTGATCCACATCTTTTTTTTAATATTTTCTTCATCAGTGCATTCTAGTATCCTTGTTAAATTAATTCCCTTAAGTGGATCTTCACAATTTGTAATTTGTGTGGAGATTTAGGAAAAGGCAAAGAATAGTTTAGCTGCCTTTTTACAATCTGAAATTCTGTCTCCATTCACTTTTACATTCTTTTGTTTTCATCATTCCCACATAGTTATGGACCTTTTCTATTGCCTTTTGTTTCTTGTTCTAATAGCACCTTTTGTTGGGTTTTTTTGCACTTTAGTATTTTTGATTTCATGTAAACTACTCTTTATCCTCTGTGATATGTGCTTGTTATCGTATGTTTCTATGCCTCCTTTTCTTCTTTCAGATCATTAAAGAGCTCCTGGCTCAGCCAGGAAGATGTTTAATTTTGTTTCCTCTATTTCCTTCGTATTTCTTACAATTTGTCTTTGTGCACTTGATAACAAAGAGTACGGTCTTGCTAATGGGAATATTTTCAAACTATATGCTCAGATTAATTGAAATATGGATTGCTGTTTTTCTGCACTTACTAGGATGTATTCTTTGAGTAAGCTACTAAATATTCTACTTTGTGTTTTTTTTAACTAAGAAAAAGCAAGATAGATTTTGAAGTGTACACACAAAGATGAAAAACATCTCTTCACATTGATGATAGCAGAAACAGCAAAAGATGCAGCTTTCAGCAAACCAAGTCACTTAGATTAGCAAGCTGATAGTTGTCTGAGGTTTTCTATAGCTGTTCACAAGAACATTTAGTTCTTCTGCACTTGATGTTTTGGTCCGGAATGTTTCAAGAGTGGCTTAGCCAATTGGGTTGCATTTTCTGTTCCCAAAGGTTAAGTCTGTCAGCAGGAATTAGAAGATACTACCTCTCAGAGAGACAGATGCTGTCAATTGCGGTATCAGTTACTCTCTTTTATGTAAGATAGCAACTCTCTGCAGCTGCAGAGCCTGGAATTCAGTAGGAACCAGCAGCTGAAAGATGTTGCCTTCATTAGTGCTTCTGATGATGCTATCACTCCTAGTTCTTGGTCCTGTATTAGCCCTGTTTCATAGCACCAGCTACCTCTACTGTCTCCAGCATCTTTCTCTTAACTTGCTTACTTCAACTTAGATTTTCTTTATGAGGCATTTGAGGTATTTGAAGTCCATTATCCTTATTTATTTTATCGAACCTTCCAATTAATTAAAATATTAACTATAATAGCTATTTTCCCAATTAATTTCCTCCTTCTAGATTCTCACTCAATTCCTCACTATTAATTAAACTTAAATCTGACATAATTGCAAGCTGGATCAGTTAAAGGGAAACTCTGTCCATCCTTATTTACTTCTTAGACCTCCTATCATGATATTGAATAAACTGGACTCTTCCTTCTTCCTGAATTCAGGAGAAATATACTTATGGAGTATAACACTTTCTTTTTTTGCCTACCCTTAAAAAATTAATCATACCACTCAAGTCACTTGCAATTTTATGATTTGTCTCACAAAGAAATGGTGAAAATAATCTTTCTGTAACTCTGGTCGTTTAGTAGACAGATAAAACATTCTGTCTCAAGAGAAAATGATTTCACAAAGAATTCCAGAGAAGAAGTATGTATACCAGGGTCTAGTAGAACTTTAAAATACAAGCAGCAGCTTGCCTGAGTCAGGAAATAATTTGAAAGCTGCAGAGTGTGGGCACTAGTTATTTTTCAGTCAGCTGAAACACTTTCTTCTCTATAGGAAAAATGTTATCATACAGCAGCAGGCACCAATACACTTTAGTTGAGAATTTTTGCCAGATAGCGTTGTAAGGATTTCCAAAGCTTTATATAATATCTCCCCATTTATCATGATGCTGTTTGCAAATGCAGTAAAGTCAGAAAGCATCGCTGCAGTATTTTGTGTGAATTTATTCTTATTCTTTCATATGCTTTTTTTGTGAGCTAATCACGAAGTGTGACTATCCCTGCTCTGATTGCTTAGTTTTGTTACATTCAGTCTACTCTTGTTTCCATAAGTGACAATATTTATGGTGAAAGACAACACACATACATATGTTTCTTCATAACAAATTCTCAATAGGTTTCGATTCTGCTAGCCTTAATCTCTTACATACTCATTCACATATATTAGGAACCTCTTTGGCTCTACTTATGTGATACATATATATACACGTTTATACTAGTTGATATATAAACTTACCAAAGAGGATGTATAATCTAAATAATTATCAAAAGCAAGGGGGAGTATTGTTTGTAATTTCAATGTTTGAAGTAGGAAAAGTATTCTAACCATTAGGGATCTGCTAAATCACTCTAAGAAAAACACTGGTGGAAGCCAAAACTCTGGGAAAATTGCCTGCTTCTTGCAGCTCTTAGATGGTGCGTTTTTACTTATCCTTTCTACAAAGTGTCACAAATGCAGGTTTTTTTCTTTTCTGATACCTAAATTGATGCAGTGGCATCTGCTGTTGAGAAATGCTGAGCCTCCTCAGCTGGGACAGAGGGCACTGGGAAGGCTGCTTTGAGTATCAGATGGGATACATAAAACAGAATTCTCTGAAAGATTGGCTCCTAGGCAGTTCAGATTGATGTCAGTTGAAACTTCTGACTTTTTTTCTCAGTATTGCTCAGTTCTTCATGCATAAAATGGGGCATAAAGAAATAAAAGCAATTTGTGAAATACTTTTAAATTCGAGTTGAATAATCTATGAGGCTAATAGTTACAGATGTTTGACTGCTCATTGAGACAGCAGAATATTGTATAGGAACATGTTAAGTGAGCACCCACCATAATGAGTTCTGAGTGAAGCCAGAACCCTGTGGAAAATAGAATCAGGTCATGTAATTCAGAGCAGTAAAGCTGGGGCAGCAAATTGAAGTACCCCAGGAAACTTTAATTCTTGCACTTCCTATTGAAAGGCTCATTTATGGAAATAATGGTCTTTAATGAATTTTATGTGTGTGGACATATTTGCAGTTGGTTGGTTGTTGTTTGTGATATAAAGTCTAATTAATTGTCATGCTGTTTACTTTTTTTCAATGGAAATAGGTTTTTTTTTTATTTTTACTTGTTATGTGAAATGGTATCTTTTAGTACCTTTACAGAATACCAAGCAGCTTGTCCTAATTTTCACTGTGAGCAATAGATTCTGTCCAAAGGGAAAAACAAACAAAAAAATCCAAAACAACAACAAAGAAAAAAAAAAATTAAAAAACAAAACCAAAACAAACCCCCCACAGCTGATATGTCAGTAGGAGCTGCAAGCAGCAGCTGTGAGCTGTGGACACATACTTGAGCCTGATGAACACTCTAATTTATTAACCTAGGAATACATACAAAAAATCTCCCAAAGAAAATGCTGAAGTGTGGAAAGGCATGTCTTTCCTCACTATCCTCTCCAAAGAGAGCTGTTGCCAGTGCTTGTGCCAGCTTATGAAGTCTGGCAATTGGTTGACAGTGTATAGCTTGCTGGACCGCAGGACTAAGTAGAAGAAGACAAGATTATCTTTACCACTTCAGTTAGGAGCATAGGCTTTTTCCTTGACATCTATTTACTCTATGGGGGAATCATGCTCACCGTAATCCACAAGAGCGAAAGCTGGGAGAGGAGCACCACAGAAAACCTGCCAATATGAAGCAGTGGGACCAAGAAATATTCTCATAGCAACCTCACCATGGTATGTAGTACAAACCTAAATCCAAGCAGGCATTTGAGCATAAAATAGCAAAGAAACTCAAAACAGAGCATGTGAGAAAATATCAAGGGTATACTTCGGAGAGCACAGTTCATTGTGTCTCTTGCCTCTGGCACACTGAACATCCCTCTTCTCAGAGCCATTTCTGAAATACTCTGCAAGACTGAAACACAGATCAGAAGTTAGGTCCAGTGAAACCAACTGCTTGCCCCAACAAAGCAGTGCAGAAGAGCCATCAACAAGTCCTTATGAAACTTTGCTTTAGAAATACATTTCCTCTGGACTGTGTGGGAGGGATGAGTAATAGGCTCTCACTGTGTTTCACTCATATACTCTTTCATCCCAGAATGGATACACAGTAATTTTCTGGAATCTCAGCAGTAGACCAGTTGCTTTGCAATTCATCAAAATTGGCTATTCTTTATTTAAATAAGTATTAACATTTCTTCATAGTACTTCAGATATGAAGTGTTGACATACCTGTGTTTAAGTATTTACTAGAATTTTCATATACGTTTTAAAATATTGAAGATCTGTCAGATGAGAGGCTGGAAACTGTTGCTTTGGAACCTGTGAATAGTATGTGCTATGTTGGAAAATCATAATTTACCTGAAACTTTGGTGCAAAGTAGTTCAAATGGAGAGATTGTCTGTCTTTATTACTAAAACTGAGATAATTTGAAACACAAAGTGAAGAATTGTTGAAAAGGGAACCTACATAGTTATAATTTCTCTGAAAAGGATTAGCTATGAAGGTCATGTTCCCTGAGGGAATCCTATTTCTTTCTCATGATTGATGGTTTCCCCTTTCAGATATTTTTTTACTTTCTTCTATCTCATCTCAGTAAATAATTCCATTCTGCCCTCATCATGCCTGATTATTTCCACCTGTGCATATATATGTGCATATATATACATACACACACACATGTATATCATATATATATAGATACTTAGTCATCAGCGCGCTTGTAGTAAGCGTGGGTAAAGCCCTTCCCAAAATCTTCGTTCGCGAAGTCAAGCCATCATATATAGATACATACACCCATGCACGACACACCACTTTAGTAACTGGCCTTAGACTCTTAGTCTACCTACAAGTTGGCTGTTGGATCCCAGGTCTCCCCAGTTAGCAAGTGGCACACAGACAAAGCAGCCTTGGAGGCCTGCAGCCTTGCTCTGGTTGCTGGTATGCAGACCTCTCATCCTATTTGCTATGTAGTCCAGCTTGATGCTCAATAGCATTCACCCATGCCCACTCAGAACAGAGGTGCATCGACACAGAAGGTAGATAAAGCAGGATTAAATGTGGATATAGAATAAATTGTGGTAATAAAGCACAGGGCATAGTCACACAGGCGTACTGTGCCATCGCCTATTTCCAGTTGATTGACCCTTTTTATCCCATCTACCTTCTATTGTTCTCACTCCTCTTCCACCCTGAGCCGCTTAGGTGCCTCCCCTTCTCCACCTTTTGTCCTTCCATTAAACACCCCGTAATAAATTTCACACATTCCCACAATCTCTTTAAAATATCCCACTCCCAAAGTTTTACAGAGTCTCCAAAAGTATTCTTCCCTGTCTATTCCACAGTGAGTCTCCTCATAGACAACCACCCCCTTCAGCATGGCAGGTGGTCACACAAGGGTGTTTCTTTCACGGGGTCATCTTGGGTGGTTTCACCCCAGGACTATGTGCTAACAATTTCCGCTGATAGTTTTAGGGAGTAGGAGATCCAGTGAGCCACTTTTGACTGGTTAGGTTACTTGGGTTCCTCTACCTGGTATTGCTCCTCCAGTCCTTACTGAGGTCTCTTTTTTTGTACTGATTAGCCTTTGATAAAGTAACCTAATGCACTGGAAAAACCTTCACTCTGCCCACAATATGTAAATAATACTGCTTTGTGGAAAAGAAGTTATATGTTTTCATTCTTTGAAAGATGTTGTCAGTACACTACTGGGTTGGGATTTTTACTAAAATCTAGTACTAAAAAATAGATTGCGAGCACAGAGAAGATTTTTCAGAAGTGTTTTAACAATCGAGAGTTGATTACAAGTATCAAGGGTAAGAGATCTCTAATCTCTCTTTCATTTTGCAGTCTTCTGTGGTGGTCTAGTATTTCATCCAGTGCAAAGCCATTGTGTTCTGCCTAATTTCTAACTCCTTAGTACTTGTGAAGTCAATTTTCCATGGCTGAAGATTCTCTAAATGTCCAGTATTAACTCTTGCTATCTAAGTCGTATTTAAGCTGTATCACTTTAACATGCAATGATGACGTTTCAAGGTCCTTTACACAAGATGCTCGCTCATTGAATACTGTGGTGTCTGGTGCTGATCAAAGTGACTGAGAGCATAATGGGGAAATAAGTGAGCTTCCCATTGTGATTTAGGGTAAAGGAGAGTTAGTACCGTTGGCAGAGTTGGATATAGAGCACAAGAAAGACTTGGATACCTGGAGAAGAAATGACAAAAAATCTGGCCACATGTACTCTCAGAGAATGTAGAGTGCAATCAGGTCTATTCAAACTTCATTAGAGTGTTTAAAGTGGGCCACATGAAAAAATCTATTTGGATTTGTACTGAAAAGCTTGGAAGGCTAACAGTGTGTATTAATGAAAATGAAATATAATCAAAGAATGAAAGTATAAAGTAGAGCAAAGCTTATATATATATATTCAAGCTATTAAAGGTAGTTTCTGAAGGTTAAATACGGTTAGAGAAGGACTGGTGCAGAATGGGAGCAGCATGACTATTAGTTACATATGTATGTTAGTACACACTTGTGCAATGCTATCTCAAATCCATGTAGAACTAAGTTTCAGTGTCTGCTGTGGTTGAATTCCAAACCGCATACATATATGAGAAACAAGAGTTTTTATTTGTTTGGTTGTTTTGAGGAGTATTTTGTGCATTGTATGGACAAATTCCCATCAAAAGCTTTAATGCTTACTGTAAGTTATTCCTATGTATTCAGCTCTCACACTTGACGTGTGAACTAATGCAAAAAGTCAGTGTCCTTCAAATATTTCTTTAGTTTATAGGAGAGGAATATCTACTCTGGAAAGCAGCACTATTACTTTACAAACCATCCTTCACAGGGAAGGATATCATAAGATACGCAACACAGAGATTCATAAACTGAAGCAGATGGAGATGAATTTTACTCTGGTTTACAGAAAAACATGAACTTATATCAATTTTACAGGATGGGGAAAGCATAAATCTGCAGCAAAGAAAGGCTAGTAAAAAGACCAAGTGTAGTAAAGAGATTTATCTTTAGATGTGATTATGAGGTAAGCAACAAGTTAGTAAAGTGAGAGGTGGTAAACTTCTATTTTTAGGACTGAGCATTTGGGAAGTTAAGGGGGATGAGGAGGGAGGGAGAGAATGAGTCTGGATAACTGGTGGATGGTGGATTGAAGAGAAAAGGATGAATTCTGTGATGCTTCGGAGCCATTTAGTAGGTTTGTGTATGAAAGGAGAAAGTTAAAAAGACACTGAAAATTCTGGTCTGAGCCAAAAGATAGGTATGTGTGCTGGTGCTCATTGGGGAAGCAAGTAGAAGGAATTAATCTTATTTAACATGAGGTTTTGCCATTTGGATTTTTGTATGAGAATAAGTTGTACAAGAAAATCCTCATAATCAAGCGAGAGAAGGAAGAGTGTAACCCATCTGACCTCAGCTTTAAGATAAGGTAAAATTGTGCCTTAGGATTGCCTAACTTTGAAGGGAACCTAGATGATGAAGGCAGATGCAATGTCTATATTAGATATCTATATTTGGTCAGTGAAACACCCTATTTCCCTCCATCCTGTGTTTCCTGTGCTAATTTTCATTTATGTAGTTCATCTTTGTAACCTAAGGAGAAAAAGCATGTGAGGCTAAGAGAATGGGTGCTGAAATTTTCATGTCTTTTCAGCTCTTTAATGAGTGTAGTCTGTATCGAAACTGGATCATATGTTACAGTGCCCAAAGCTGGTATCTTCAGGACAAAAAAAAGGAAAAGGGGAAAGCAAAACCATAATCTACTCATAATTGCATGGCCTGAATCCCGTGTGAGAAGAGAACCCTTGCTGAGACACCTGCATCACAACCATTTCCCATTTTCCTCTCCATTTCTCAAGCTGTGAGCACACAGACAGTTCCATGAATAATTAGGGCTCCTATCAGCTGCTTTGTTTTGCTCTGGAGGGTTAGAAGCGTTTGAAGAAATCAAGAAAACAGATATACATTTTCAGTCTCTCTCCACTGTACTAAATAAAAAGTCTATCTGTGTATTTGCCAAACTTGAGGAGGACGTGAGATCTGTAGATGAATGTGAGTACATGTTCAACACATACATCTTGCTGAAGACCTTTACAATGTAGTATTACTAATATGTAATTATACAACTGGAGTGTTAAGACAGACTGAAATTTGAGATGGGCTGTTAAAAAGTTAAGTAGTAGTTATACTAATTTTTATTAGCTTTCCTTCTGAAATGAATGTCAGAGCCCCTCGAGTACGCCCAGTCTCTTTCCATCTCCAAATTTTCTGTTTTCATTATGTCATGTCTGCCTCCTGCTGTTCTTTCCTTTTATTTCTTTTCTCACACATTAATTTAAGAGTATGTGACACCACTGCCAGTGAAACGTGTGGAGAATTTAGAGTGGCTGTGCTCGGTAAGCCCAGATACTAAAAATATTACCCACTTATGCACCCATGCTGCTACTTTTTCTTCTTAGCTTAAGGATATGTGGCCTTGCTGTCACTGCGGTGCAGTGTAATGAAGACAAAAGCTGGTCATCCTGCCCTGGTCAAATGAAAGATTTTTTACAGATGATCACTTAGGGTGTTGTTACTGGGATGGCCAGCTTGGGATTCAGCAGAGATGCTGGGATCAGTGTGGATGGGAATGGCTCCACCTGCCAGACTTCTCCCCTCTCTCTGACACCATGTGCTGCACACCATTATGTGGGGACAAGGACTGGAAACGACCTGCAGAAAGAGACTGTGTCGCTCAGTACCCTGGTGTCACAGGCAACAATGTCACATAAACCAGTAAAAGTGTGGAGTTACACTGCTAAGCTGTAGTAGAATCTGTTTCAAACCTGTTTAGCGAGATGCTCAGAGTTGTTCAGGTGCTGACTGGAGGGAACGACGAGTAAGAGGCTAGAAAGGTGATAAATTTATTACTGGAATAAGTAGGAATAAGGAAATAAGAGGCTGGGGAGAACGAATTGTAAAAAGCAATGAAAGCACAAGAGTAATGTACTGAAAGGTTTGCCTTGGCAGACAGCAGGCAAGGTGAATGGATATGCAAACCTTAAATGCTCTGAACAGATCCACCTTTGATCACTGTGGCAAACTTAAAGTTTGTAATGTATTCAGTTACTGCCAGTTCATATCTGGTTATTCACCACTTGTAGTGAATTGGGAAATAGCGTATTTATAAAATCTTTTTTGCATTTGAAGTCACTGTGATAGTTCTGTATTATTGGGAAGCTTTTGACAATGTGAAATCTGAGGACAGAAATAAGAATTGTACCTTTCAAACACAGGAATAATTTGTTCCTTTTCATTATTTAGCTCAGATGAATCATCCCCCCCTTCGCCTCCCCAAATCTAAAGATTGTTGGTATAGATAAAAAGAAAAGGCATATTATCCTAGCATTTCACCTTACTTAATTATCTTTTCTTTAGTGAGGTGTTTAGGATGGAGATAAACATTCCATATGTTGTCTACACAAACAATAACGTAAATTAGTATTTATTGTCAACCTAATCATAAAATATCTGATTTTAGCTCTACATTGTCAAGTACTAATTTCTCCTCCATCTTTTAAAGATGCTTAGTGAGATGTGAAAATTTTTTTGTGCCTTAAATTCTTGTTCACAAATTCCAGGTAAAAATACAGCTTCCAAATTTATTTTATGTTTTTTCTTATTTTCTTTAATGACTGAAAACACATTTCCAATCAGCTGCTTAGTTTTCAGAGGGTTAAGGCAAAAAAAGCCCCTCTTAAGCATAAAGAAAATTTCTTGGTAACAGGATTAGTCTTTGCATTGAAAAAGTACTGACCAATGCAAGGCCTTTTTTGGTTTAATGGCCTTAGTCTAATAATGTGGTTTTGCTGCTAGAGTTGTACAGTTTGATTCCCACTGATCATGAACTTAGGTAGAATATAAGTACATCCTATGTGAAAAAAACCCACCAGAACTGGTCTTCTGAGTAGGTAAGTGTTAATACTGTAATCACCCAACCCTCTGCCCATGTTCTGTCTAGTTCACAAATGTTATGTTCTCTTGATACCATCCTTGAACCATCTGTTCAGTCATTCAGCTGTAAAACCAATGCACATTGTATAATTTGCTTAAGTACTTCTCTTAAAATTGGTAACACTCGTGTCTCCCTAAAATATAGATTTCCTTTTAAAAAAATAATAATTATCTAATTGATTTTTTTCTTGTTTACTTCTGCTTTGCAAAGGGTTTTGGGATGTAGCACTGCCTCTGTAACAGTATTTTTAAATGTGCCAGCATAAGTCTATTGGGAGTAACTAGGTGTAAATATCACTAATGAGTAAACAAGTGTTTAATCCAGGTTGGGCCATATCAGTGTAGGAAATGTTTAAATCCTAGAAGAAAAAAACAAACAGGAAGTGTGGTGCTGCAAATTAGTTTTTTCCTTTGTGAGCTATTTATTTCCAAATCGCTTGGAAACCTCATTATGAATTTGTCTTTTTCAAAATGCCAGAATGCTGACAGGTGACGGAGCAAGAGAAAATACTTGAGGTCAAGGAGGCAGTAGTGTTCATAGCAATTCTCTCTTATTTATAGAATGAACAGAAGAATTTGGACTCAGTTTGTCTATTTGTATGTCCGCTACTTAAATATACATAGGAAAAGATCAATACTTTTCATTGGTGTTACAAGTCTGTCAAAATAGAAAATACAGTGTGAGGTACAGGGTTTGGGCTGGTTCATTGCTCGTGGGCGACCTTATCCCAAGTTTTTCATTCTGTGTGTTGCTTAGTCTCTTTGACTTCACAGTAACAGCAGCTGTCCACAGCCATGTATGTTATGAACTGGTCATCTGGATTCCTTATGTTGTGCAAATCCCATGCCTGGAAGCTGTATCAGATGGTCTGTTTGATCCCGTTCTGTTCACTTGATACCTCTCCTCTCTGAATTGCTTCTGGTCATTGCAGGATCTGAAGAATGACAACAGCCTAAAACAATCCTCTGATTTTTTGGCCCTGATTCTAATTAATCTCTGTTTTCATTCCCATAGAGATCTATGATTGATTCCTAAAAGGCCCTATAACTCATATAAAGAGCACAAAGAAATAGAGTGCTATGACAACATGCTGCAGCAGCAGGGAGAACTTCCAGTTCAGCTTTAAACTTTTGCCAACATTTGCATAAAAGAATTTATTTGAAGTTTGTCACATACTTGCCAACTAACTGTCCCTCCTACAGGAAAATCTTAAAGTAACAATATTGTCTTTCCAAAAAGCCATGTTTAGAAGCAAAATTATTGCAGAAAATAACTGAGCTGCAGAACTACTTTGTGCAGAATAGCCTGTGAGCCAAGTATGCTGGGCTTATGTGACTGTTTAACTGTCTAATGAAAATAACTGTCACAGGTAAATACCTCCTAGCATCCCCAAGAGAAATTTTCCTCACTTTCCAAAGGGAAAATGTTAAGGACAATAAGAAAGTGTCCTATAACTACCTCTAAACTTTCAAGCTCAGAGTTTGGATGTAGTCATGGCTTCTTCATCCACCTTTTTCCAGCCCTCTGGGTGCCCTGGTTTGCAGGACAAGAATACCCAAGTTTGTCACATGGTAAGAAGTCACACAATGCTTTGTCCAAGTCTCTGTTTCAGATGACTTCAGAGGTCAGGATCTCAGAAAGTATTACATAGTGTGGTCATGATTCAGTTTACATGCAGCCAAAATCAGTTTCCCTAATATTTATTAGTTAGTCTTAAAAAAAAAAATTATATTAAAACTTAGTAAGATTTGAAAACTCTGAGGAGTCTGGATTTCAGACTATTATCCTGACTCCTGATATATCACCTTAAACGTGAGATATTAATAAATTATGCTAACTCTCTCTTGGCTACTTATCCACTAAATTTGTGTTGCTTTTATTTATATATTTTTTAAGTAATGTAAGGCAGACTAATATTTCAGATTATGTAAAATGTATGAAGCTTTAGAAAGGTTAAGTTTCTAAGCAGCTTTCAAGGCCTTATATCATTTTAATGATGCCTTACTGAAAGAAAGAAAGAAATCTTGGAAGGAGTTTGAAACAATAACTAAGAGATTGAAGGTGAGACCATAAAAGAAAAAGTATTCTGCATCGTAGGACCCTCTCTGGTTAATGTTCACTGCCTGAGCCACATTTTCCTCTTCTTTCAAGCATGTATTTCATATGCTTAATACAGCACTCAGACACTCCCAGTTTTTACTGGAAAAAAACTTGACAGAGTATATTCACCTCTCTAAAGATCACCTGCGCATCACTCTTAAGCTTCTGAAGTTTGAGAGAAGTTCAGTCCTGCTGAACACAATAGGACTTTGGCTGCTGGCTCAAACAGCTATTTTAAAAAATTCTTTACCTTTTGCATGGGTGATCAAAGTTGTGCAACAGTGAGCCTGACAAGGTGACAGTGCTGCTGGGACACTTGTGCTATAGCTCTTGGAAGAACAAAAACTTAAAATTGTTTCTTATAGAATTCAGAACAGCAGAGATTGTATTTGCAAACATATGTTATCAACAAATACATTTGTTTCACCAAAGAAGCCTGGAAAATGTCAGGCCCAGAGGGGGAATATTTTAAAATGATGATGTGAAAACAGGAATGAGATTGGAAAGTACTTTACAACCTCTATTATAAGATTCTGCCATTGCAAACAGTATAATACCTTGCAGAAATTTCATTCTACTCCTACCTGTTCTGAAGAGATTTCAGTAACAGGCTGGCTAGTTTGTTATTTTTTTTTCTTTTGTGATACAGGAAGGCTGCACTAGACAAGGCTCTTGTCACTGAACTGGCCATTCATCAAGATCTTGATTTAACAGTGTGGCATTTCACAAGTGTCTGTGCAGTTTACAGTGCATTATAGATTGCTTTTGTAATTGACTGTTGCTTCTTTGTCATGACAGACTGCAGAAGAGATGAAATAGGGTACAAATAGCAAAAATAAAATAAAATAAAAAGGTAACATGTAATTTATGTAATAAATGAGCCATTAATAAATTGTTAAAAGATTTTCCTTACAGCAAGATTGTATGGCCCTTGATAACTTTTTCACATACCCTGTGTAAAACAGACTCTAGATTGAGTTACAGCAAGCTCTAGATTGAGTTAGTCAATCACCTTGTGATCACCTTTCCCTTATCTTTGTTTATTCTTTCACAATCATAATCCAACCAACAAGAGGCAATAAATTCCAAAGGATAAATTGTCTTTTAATTTCTGCATGTGCAGTGTATTCGCAACACAGAAGGACCTCCAAAAAAAATCAAACGATTGATGCTAATAAAGACTGATAAAACATCCCAGCGTTCCATCAACATCCTGTGCTGAAATATATTTTCAAAGCTTCCTCTTTGCATTACTTTTCCAATTCGAAAAAGGAAGAATAAAAGGCATGATAGTGAAATATCATAGGACCTAAGGGATTGTTGAAAAGAGTCACTGTTTATTTCTAAAATTAAGTGTGAAACCTTTAATAAGGTAAAGGTATTGTGGGGTGCATTCCAAGAACTGGAGAGTTGCAGATAAACACTGAATATTTGAGGGAGAGACTGGAAGGAAAACAAATGTCTTTGAATATCGTCTTGTAATATGTTTGTAAGGCACTACAGGTGTGATGAATACCTAAGAATTTTTATTTAAGAACTGTTTCACCAATGTCACCTTTCTGGGTTGTTTGCATAGCATGCAGGTGTAAATGTTCAGGGAATATACTACATTACAGTACTTGATGCATAAACTTTCACCTTTTACATCATCTATCTTTCCACTGGTGGTATAGTCATAGTGAAATTCTAGTTAGCTACCTTTGTAAGGAATTTTAAAAGTAAGGCTGAAAATCTACTCTTGTGTCAGAATAAGAAGAGCTAAGATGTAAAATCCTGGCTGAAGTGCAATTATTACATGTTTTGACAGGGACTTAAGTGGATGAAGGACTTCTTACCAGGTTTTAGCTGTCATTCTAACCACATTCAGGTTTGGAGCAGAAAAAAGGGGCTTTACAGGCTGTTAGGTGCTTTGCTGCTAATAAGCATGGCTTTGATTTATAGAGAGGGAACGTACATGTGATATGACAGCTATTTTTTTAATATATAGATATAGACCCAAACTAAATTCTGTGAGTCAGATGAAATTTAGATTTTTTTCCCTTGAACATTCAGAACTCTTTCTGTCCAGGATGCAGTGAATAATAAATAATATCCAGGGTTTGCTGCTTTATTTTCAAATTAGAGGTGTATTTTAGTATAATATTATTAAACAGAATGAAAAGTTAATTAATAATAATGGATTAAATTTGTATGTATTCATTAAATACTAGTTTCTCAGCATAGATTTTGCAAAGTATTTTTTGTAGCTCTAAAGTCTGATCACAGTTCTCTTACCAGCTCTTTCTAGATTACTAGGAGAGCTAATAGGTTACTGTCAGGATTTGAGCCCAGTTCTGAAGTGTACTGATTTGTGAGTTGTCTGCTAATTACAAATACTAATATTGCTGGTAGGAATATCATCCAGCTGTGTGGCAATTCCCTTGTTCATTGTTCTGACATTTCTAGACCTAGTATTTCATTGTGCACCTGTGCTGTGTCCCTAGGGAGTTTATGAACTGCACAGCTGCCCCTGTTTGCTGTTAACAAGTCTCTCAGTTTCACACAGTTTTCTGTTGTGTGGGACATTGCTAGATTTTGATCAGTGAATCTTTCTTATTTCAGCACTGACGACTAATTGACTATTTTGTTGTTAGCTGTATTCAGCCCTTGTCTCAAAATAAAAGATCATTTCTTGTTTTAGCTTGCTTATGTTTTTAGCTTGCTTTATGTTTAAATTCCCTTTTAAGAGGCTGTCCTTATTTTTGTTCCAAAGAATAACTCTTGTTTGGTGACTAATAACGTTATGTTTAGTCAATATGATTCTTAATATCATTGCTCAGTCCGTGTTTTGTGGTAGATGATGTTCCAATCACAGCATGTGCCCTGTGTCCTGTGTGGCTGCCAGCTGCAGTACAAAATTTTCCCCTTTTACTTAAGTAATTTTGATCTTCCCTGGTGATTAGTTTCGCAACAAATGCATGGCATCATGCCACGTTGGCATAGCCCAGGGTATCTCATGATTGATGCTTAGAGCACTGTAGGGTTTTCTGCTGTGTAGGCAGTACTCTTTTATGCGGTTTCATGACATGAACACTGTTACTATCCTATCGATGTCTGCATCCAGAACTCTTTGCAGTTATGTTTGAGATCTTGCAGAAGGAGACAAGACATCAAGAGAATTGGAAAAAGGCAATCACAGTGCTTGACTGTAAACAGAACAAAGAGAACAATCTGGCAATTGTTGTCAGTTAACATCAATCCTCAGAAAAATTCTTGAGCAAAAAGTCAATTAGAGTAGAGGAGCAAAGCACTAGCTGTCATGTGTCTTATATTTGATGCAGTACACTGTCTAGGATACTTTTATTAAGAACTTAGATGATGGAATAGAGAGTGAGTTTCTTGTATCTTCATATGATCCAAAACTGGGAGAGACAGCTCATACACTGGAGGATGGGATCAGAATTCAAAATGATACTAGCAAAGTGGTAAAGCATGTGAAAATATAAACCAGGAATTATTTACTGCAGTGGTACACAATGAGGACAGCTGCTTTAGTAGCAGTTTTTCACAAAAAGCCGAATATGAGACTGCAGTACTATGAAAAAATCAATCACAAGGCTGAAGTATAGCTTACAAAATGTGTGAAGTAATCCTATAATCAGGAATAAATGAAGCCTCTGGTAGACTAGCCAGCTAGAGAACTGCACTGTACTTCAAGAGCTATGTGGTCCAGTGAAAACAATCCAGAAGAAATGAATGAGGTGGGTTACAGTTCTGGAAAATTTAGCCTATTTTGGTATCGGAAAACTCTTTAAAATGGCAGAGTCAATGAAGAACTGTCATAGATTTCTTGGTAAGTGATGGAACCTCCACTGCTGGAAGTTTTTAAGATCTAGGCAGACAAATTGGTCTTGGAAACAATGCACATACCATTTATTTTACCTGGTGGCTAAGCAAATAAACTAAATGACCTTCAAGTCCCATTTTTCTATTATTCTGTGATTATTAAAGTGTAAGTTCAAAGTTTTGATCACAGGTGAATTAGACACCAAGTAAGTGGTTAATATGTCTTCATGGGTCATTACATATATAGAGGTTAACAAAAAAGTCAGGAAGCAGGGGGCTGGCTGATTCTTCAGGGTCAGAGAGCCTTGGTGACCCAGTGCAGATTGTCCCCTCATCTATGGGGCATGGTCACAGGGAAGCCGAATGCAGACAAGGCCAGCAATGAATCAGGTCCTGGGTCTGCCCATAGGCTCCAGCCTGGAGCAAAAGGAGATGTGTCCAGAAACAGGGCTGGAATCACGGCTATAACATGGGTCCAAAGTCCACCCAGGAGCCAGGTCCAGAGATAGAATGAACACAGGCTGCAGCCTTTGAACAAGGTGCCCATTGAGAGGATGAGCTACCAACAGCACAGGTCTTGGGACCACCAAGGAGACAGGATCAGAAACACCCACACATCCACAGCATTGCTCAGGTGGGGAACTGAGGGCTCTGAAGTGAGCTGAAATGGGCTCCTCCTACCCCAATGGGGTGCTGTGCAGGCTGTTGAGGGCTGTTAGTGCCCTCATGGGCCTGACAAAAGCAGTCATAAAGGAGTGTGCATGATTTCCATTTGTTCTTCATGAGGAATCCCAGCTTGATAGACACAGAGGTGCATTGTAATTATCATACAATCTCTTTTGTTTCAGAAACAAGAGGTTTAAACTCCAAGCATGCAATTCCATATTGTATTCATTAAACATTTTACTTTTGTAAACTAAGTTGTGTAGTTAGGAATATTTTACTAAAACTAAGTAAGCAACAATGTGTTAAGAACTTTTGTTTGACTTGGACAGTTTTGGCAAGCCTGGTGTTACCCAGATGAAGTTGTCAGTGTTGCTGATGTTGAGATATTAGCTAATATCTGTGATAGACACTGGTGGAGGAATTAAAATTCTTCCATTGTCTTCTAAGCAAGGCACTCTTATAGCTTTTTCTTATCATCTGACCTTGTTCGTGCTTATACGTCTATCAAGGAACATGCTCCTGTCTGATTTTATTACTTATTTTAAAGATAGGTTCTGCCATTTTTCCCCATATTAGCAAGTAAATTCAAGGAATAGAGGAAAAACTTATTTAAGAGCAGCAGAATCAGGATCTTGGAATAATTTAACTGACAGAATCTCACATCAACTGCAACTGAATCTATTCTTGAGTGTACTAATGTTTTTGAACCCTTAAACCCAGGATATTATATTATTTTTCTTTTTACTAGTGCCGTGCATGCACTACAGTGGTGGTCTTTGTTGGGTTTTGTTTGGGTTTGGTTTTTTTTTCCCACTGAATTTAGGCTAAATATTCAATCAGAATATGAAAGTTTTCTGTTGGATGGTTTGTATTCAGCTTGAACTACTTGGTGTCACCTTGACAATAAAACTGGGATAGTGTAACAGGTGCATATTGTCTTGTTCTTCCTCACTGTTTTTCAGATGTTATGTTTTGGCATGTTAGTGACTGTCAAGGGAGTATTATTGATCTGCTGAGACATCTGCTCCACTCACATTAATTTGACTATTCTTTTGTGTAAGATGAGTTCCTTACAACTTCCCATTCCTAGCACAGTAATATTGACCAGGTCTTTGCAGCTGGAAATTAACATTATTTAAACTGCACCTCTAAATTACACAGTTTTTCTTCACTCCTAAATGAGTGCCATTCTTTTGGTTGGAATTATCCCATCATGAACAATTTAATGAATAAAAATCTAAATATAGAAATAGTTAATTTACTTTTAAAATGCATTTTAACCCATTATATTTGATATAGCAGAAAAAAAAAGCAAAACTTTTTGTCATAAAAGAAGCTTTAAAATATTTTGGGGAATGAGACAGAAATGAACCAATTGACCTTCTTATAAGAGGAAATGAATTAGTGGATCCAGGCAATACTATACTTTCAGTCATATTTCTGAAAGAAAAATCTGATAATTTTATTAAGTTGAGGAAGGAATAGAGCAGAGCTCAGTAGGGAAGTGACATGCTAAATGCAATAGAAAACTGGCAGGCATCAGTTAAACCTGATGTATCCAGTATCCAGAGCAGGACCTCCAGTTTCCTTCCTTTAATTTGATCTGTGATTCAAAAAAGCCTTTCATATCATCCAACTTGAAAAATGCACTTTTATCTTGACTTAATTTAATGGAAATAATACAGATTTAAAAACTCTTGAAGACACAACAGTCATATAATCCAAGTAACCTAACTGTCCTTGGTTTAAGTAAAGCATTATTTCTAAAAAGTCTTTTAATTTGTGTCTCAAATAAATTTTACTTCAAGAAATGAAGCTCTGCTTTGAACATCAGTTTTGCTTTTCTCTGTAGTTCTCCTTATTCATACTCCTTTATATCTTTGAAGTAGCAAGCAGATTAGAGAATAAACTGATTTTCTATCATCTGCGTTCTAATTTACGTGGAACTCAATGAAGAAGAAACAAAACTTGGTGGAATTTACCACTCATTTCTCTTACCTGCCTTATGAGGTGGCTTACGACTACCTTATCTCTTGCCTGTTGTGGGAAAGACATTTCTTCCAGAAACTTGCACTACTCTGGTAATTACTTAGGAGCAGTTAGCTACTATAGAGACCCACATGTAGGACCTAAAATGTATAAAAATCCCCTGTGGTACCTTCCAGATTCACAGAACCAACGGAGTGTGAATTTGGAATGAAAAGAAAGAGAATGAGGGTGCATGTGGAGGAACACAGCCAACAGAGAGAGTGAGGTTAGCATTTGGATGATATGAAAAAAAAGTGATGATAGTGAAAGGTCTGAGCTTTTGGAGGCAGAGAAACAGTGGCTGAATATATGTGCATGATTGAGTGACCACTGCAACAGTTTCTGTACAATGCTGCAATCAACCTCGACATCTTTGTGACCATAAGGAGATTTCTACAAGTTATGTATTGCATATGCAATGATTTTTGCAAGGTCTTGTACAGACAAAACTGTACCTTGGAACGCCAGTAAGTAAATTCTTAACTCTGATTTTAATCCTTAAGAGAAAGTAAAGTCAGACCTTATGAAGAAATAGCACTGAATTCTGGAAGGGAAAAAGTTTTCTGTCTCAAAGCAGTGACACCATCTCTCTTGAAAGGAGTATGTTTCCATGGACATTGACAAAGTATGAAAAGTTAAAATTTCAAATGCTCATTAATGTAATCTAGTGTTACACTTCAGGTGAGACTGTTCTGAAAGAAAAAATATCTTTGGAAGTATGTGGATTATAACTATGAAAATATATGCATAGTTACATAGGTAGATACAGATATATTTCGCTAGCAGAAGCTCTACGAGCCCAAGAAAAGGGACATCACATTTCTCTCTACGCTAAACCAATTTTGCTATTTTCTTTGCTATCACTGAAATTTGAAATTATATTAGTATAATTATGAGTGCACTATATAGGATGTGCTCTTGCTTCCATAGAACTCAATGGCAAAATTCCCATTAATTTAAATGGCAGCAAGAAAGATTCCCAAATGTTCCCATTAAGCTGTTCACAAGCTGTGCCTTCTTCATGTTAACCAGCAATGAATTTAGTCAGTGCAGCTGATCATTTCACATTAAAATAATAATAAACAGATGTGATGACAGCCTGCCATTTTTCATTCCTTCAGTCAAATGCTTGATGTGATGGACTGTGTGATTTCCTCATTTAATGAACTACCAGCTGAAGATACAAACTCTGTAACAGACACAAATCAAAAATGCTCACAAAAGAATCTTTAATGTAATTTAAGAAATATTTTAGTGAACAATGATTTGTTCATTGGCTTCCTTTTTCAGACAAATACCTTTATGAGCTCTGTATGTTTAAATTTAAACTTATACATTTGAGAGAAGGAAATGGAAGAAGGAGGACCAACGCATGCAGCTGTTTTTTTGAGTAATGCAACCACATGTGCTGTATAACCAAATAAGTACAAAAATTCAAAATAGTAGAGTGGCAGCAGACTTCCTTTAATACAGACTAATCAAAAAATCACAGGCATCATTCTACTTTTTTCCCTAATTCTCATGTATATAAGAGATTTTTCTCCCTCTATACATTATGAATTACGTTACGTCCAAATTACTGTCTTCTCACATGTGTAACTGTAATCTGTGGAACCCTTTACATAATTTGGCAGGGAAAAGAGCAAATCTTCCTTTTCTTCCATGGCAAATTCTGTCTAAGGCTTTTTCCTCCTTCTCTTTTGACCCCTTTACTCACCTTTTTTGCTTTTGAGGACACTTAACAAACTGTATTCTTTTCCGTTAGCCAACTGTTCAGAAGGAAAAGACAGTGAAAATGTAATATTAACATGTCATGACGGAAAAATTGTTAAAATGGTTTTACTGGAAACCAATAGCCAACAATGTTCATTGTAATTTGATTTTAATTATTTTTTTGCATAAAACTCTGGTAGCTTGGTATATTATAAACTACATAATGCTCTTCATGGATTCTTTCCTGTCATGCCATCACTTAAAGTTTTCCCTGTTCTTGAAGAAAACAGGTTATGAATCTGTGTTACATGGAAAAATAGCTTGAAATCAGCCATCTAGTTGAAAAAAGCAATCCCTGGATGCATCCCTATATGCCCTTTACCAGTAGAGCCAGTGCACAGTTTTAGAAACCATGGAATTTGATGCAAGATGACAAAAAAATCACAATGTCTTTCCAAAAGACTGATGCACAGATATAAAATCATGGAATCAGAATCGTTTAGGTTGGAAGAGACTTTTAAGATCATCACATCCCTGGCAGTGGCAGCAGCACCAACTCTGCTCAAGTGCAGAGAAACTTTAGGCAGCCTTCCGTAGCACTTTGATAGCAATGATGGAGGACACCTATCACAAGGGGTACATGTACTGTAATTTGGACCCCTTGCAGTTCACCATAGCCTCACTGCGCCATCTTGAGCCAGGATTTCCCAGAGGACTACCACAGGCATGCTGTCCTCACCACATTTGAAATGCAAAAATCATGCACATATATTTTTGGAGAAACATTTGTAGCTGAATTGTGCCTTATAGCGATGTACTTTTAAAGAGATGCTTTAGTACCGCTTTTCAACATGACATTCTTTGTTCAGAAACCCTTCCTTTTACAAAAGAGATTTCAAGACAAGTTTTTACTAGTAAGTAGTAATTATTTTCTTACTAATTCCTGTAAAGTTCTATATGTAAATCAAGATTAAAAACTTATGAAAGAAGACCCGTAAAACTTTGATCCTTGAAAATCTTCCTAAATTCTGTTTGGTTTAATGGTTTTTTTTTTTCTCCCATATATCAATGCTCAGTGCTCAGCTAGATGAGCCAGAAAACCTCATTTGCTCGGATAACAAAATATGACCCTGAAACAGTATGTTATAATTGATTGAGGGTAGAATGGCAGCATCTTGTTTCCTGACATGTTATAGATAGATTTATTGTTTCAGGAATAAATACATACTAAAATGCCATCTTTGGTGTTGTGACTTGGCCTGTTCGTTTTTTAAAGAATGTGATAGAAATCTGCTCATTAAAGTTGCTTTTCATTTTGTACTCACGTTTTCTTTGAGAGTGTTTTCATAAAAGGCAGAAACATTGACCCATAGCTCTTTGACAATACAGGCTGGCACCGAAGAATATTGCTGATATACTACAACAAATGCTACTGTGTTATATACATTGAATTAATAATAACTCTAGCCTGAAAACATATGGAAGCGTTTCCAGGACCTAACATTAAACTTCTAAGTGTGTGCCTAAATTGGACAGCTAGTTTAACTGTGACTCAAATATCATCAAGAAATAGATCTGGTCTCCCCAGAGCTAGGAGTAGGAGTCTAATTTAGGTACCTCTTCTTTCTGTTGACCAGTTTAGGGAGTCTGGATACCTAAAAATAAGCATTGTGAATACTCCACGAAGGCCCAGTTGCAAACTTAACATTTGACAAAACCAAGTAAATTAGTTGCGTTATTTGCAGGTTAAAATAATCCCCCTCTAGCTATTGCTGTGATTGCTGAGAAGTTTTAAAAAAAGCTTTCTGGCTCAGGTATTGTCCTAATGCTCGTTTGCAGTTACTAACATCTCTGTACCTTTTCACTGAGGACTTAGGTGTTACTTAGCTATGATTTCATAATGATAATGCAGAAGTTACAATTTAGAGCACTAGGAAGGTCATGTATTTATCGACTTCATAAGTAACACAACATTATTCACCTGTTGTATCCCACTTTACTGTGCCTTAGTGCCACACTATCAATCACTGTCATGTGGGAAAATTGAAGCACAGAATACTCAGAGACACATGCTGTTCTACCAAACTCTGATTTGCTTAACCCTGCTACATAGTAAAAGATAACGCATTAGGTATAATTGCTGAATTGGAGTAGTGAAATGTGGTGAATAGCAGAGCTGTCTTCTCTGTCAAGGGAGAAGGATGACCCTCAGGCTCTGATTGGGTGCAGCAGTCCTAACCAGAGCAGACGTAGCTGAGAGAAGAATCCATTCTTCTCTCTCTTCCTCTGCTCCCAGTTTTGCACAGGCTGTTGTTCTCAACTCATCTTGTTACCTCCATTGTATTTTCAGTTTATTTGGATTGTTTGTGTGTTGAATGTATATTTCTTGTCCTCTGTCATGACCCAGAATGGGTTCAGCTCAGTTCTTGGAGTTGTATTCCTCTGACAACTATTAACTAACCATTTGTGGCTTCTGTTCATATCCTCAGGCTCTCTAATACCATACCATGCTTGTCTCATAAGCTGTAGTTATCATATTGTGCTTTAACTCTCAAAGGCACCTGCTATAATCCTGTGATTGCCCAATCAGCAAGGGACCCCCAGTAGTATAGTACTACTGTAAAAATACATTTTTGTATTTTTCTCCATCTGATCCAAACCAGAAAATCTATAACAGAGCTAACATTACTTGGTGATGCAGAAAAAGTCCCAAAAGATCAATTGACACTTTTTCCTGACAATTTCCTAATCTCCTTGCGTTACTCATTACACTGTATATGCAGACTGACATCAATATTAAGAAGTGTTTTCTTCACTAAGAAGATCATCACCTTTGATTATCACATAAGATCATCCTGATTTTCTACATTTAAAATTGGTAATAGACCTCAATAATTTTATCAGCAATCCAAGGGATAGTATTTAGAGGAATCAATACCTACGGGCAGAGGTACAGCAGATTTGATTGTGTCCTTAAAAAGTGGTCACGTTCCTGTGGTCATTATAGTAAAACCTATTACTATATTGACTGCATTTTTGCTATATATATTTCATTCAGAAGACTGTAATTTTTTTTTTAGAGCTGAAAATATAGGATATATTCAAATCCTCCATGTTCTCACATTTTTTTTGATATTCTTACTTCAGGCATTGTTCAGCTAACAAGCCCGTTTTAGGAGAAAGGAAGCTGCTTTTGCAGGATGTGGCAGAGTAACATCAGACAGCAGCTCAGCTTAGTCTTTTCTCTGGTACAGTATACACTGAATTAACCATACTCACATTTTTGAATACTACGTTAGTCATTAGTATGTTTTCAGTGTCCATCTTTGAAGAGTTCTGTTACATGAGACATTCCTGACTCCCTCCAGTACTTTGTACTTCTTTGAGACATGAAACACCCATAAAATATTAGGAGGTTTCCTTTAATATTTTTTTCAGTTTGACAAAAACTGGTGGAATATATTGGCAGGATGGAACTTGTAAAATTAGTCAAGCATAATGTTGAAATAATTAAGAAGAACCCAATATGCTGTTTTGTAACTTCCAGTGTTCATTTGTCTAGCCAAGAGTGAATGGCCATTATATCCTGGAAGTTTCTGTCTTTATGGTATAATTGCATGCATTTATTTTTATAACTTCTTCTTCCTCAAAAGAACAGTGTTACTTGGGTTTTAGTTGTGTTTTTAATGTTTAGAAGGCTGTGTGATGTTATCATTTAAAATATTCAATCCCAGTTGACTGAATATTATATGATCAGTAGTTTTATTTTCATGTCCCAGCAAAAAAAACCCAGCTCACTGTGTTTAAATGACAAAGATTTTGTTGCCTACTTGTAGTTTTTCAGGACCTTTATTGGGTTTTTTTTTGAACAGTGGCTTTATAACTCATTGGCAGCTTGGTGTGAAATGAATTGGACTTGAGAGATTATGATGGGGGCAGAAAATTATTTTGCCACAAGGAAAAAATATGGCATGTGAAACACTTAATAAAACCCCTATGAACAATTCAGCCTATTGGTTAATAAATACAGAGTGCCAAAGCTAAAATATCTTGGTTTTGTTTTCTACTTTAGTTTTTTAACAAATGCTGAAACCTCCAGATCATATAGTTCATTATGCTGGCAAATAAATACAGATTGCCACAGCTAAAATACCCACGGGTTTGTTTTGCACTTGATTTTTTGGGGAGAGATTTGTTGTTGTGGTGGTTTTTCAATAATACAGACTCCTGATTAATAAAATATTTCAAAATATTTAGTTAGTGGTTATTATCATTCCTCAGTGTTTAGCCTCACAGAAAGACTTTGAGTCTCACAAACATACGGACTAGGCAGACTGGCATATAATAACTTTCATACCAGGGAAGAGAGTGAATTTAACCGAGCAAGATGCATAGAATATTGTTAGTTTTTATCTTTTACTAATATCAATCAAAAATTCTAGAATACCAAATTGTCGCTGGTGGTAGCTCTCATAACATAGTTACTCAGCTGTTTTGTTTGCCTGATTCTTATTCTTTCTGTAAGGTGTATTTAGGGAACATGTTGGGGAGTTAAAAAGGACCACTGCAAGCTTAGCTTGTTTACAAGATGTGGAGCTCCCACATCAGTTTCATTTTAGGCTTTTTCAGGCTTTCAGGATGATGGAAAAAGAAAAAAAAGAAAAAAAGAAGATTTTCTAGGCTATGTAAACCAAAAGGCACCACACTGGAAAAGAGAACCTTACACAAACATATTTCTAGGTATGATAAAAGAGCAGTGTGCAGCAAGAAAAAGATTTTATTGCTCTATAACTTTTATGATCAAATACATGTGAATGCAGTAGCTCTACATCTTCAGCACAAATGAATGCCATACCCACAATTCCAGCAACCTTTATTCTATTGAATTACTCCTCGAAGCTTCCACCTCTCTCTTTTCACAGTCTTGCTGGGTTTTTTTCCCAAGAGAAAATAAACAGAATATGACATGACCTCCCATCTTTCTTTGGCTGACTTTTCTTCTCCTTTTACCCTTTTCATCATGTTCAAAGAAGTTTCTCCTTCTCTTTTCTTCTCTCACCTTTCCACTGCTTGAATTCCTATATCATTCATCTCTCCTTTGTAAGTAAGATCATACCTATTTTACACCTAACTTTTCATTACTTGTCACAGGCTGCAAGAGAAAAGGTTGTCACTATTTAACGGAAAATTTCTAACTCATTGCTAATTCTACTTGATTTTTCTGATGTTTTCCCTATGATGTCTTACACAGAGTAATGCTTGTTGTAAGAGTGACTTTTTCTCTAAACTACACCTGCACAGCTCTGGGTACAAAGAGTTTTACTTCTCACCTAGCAGACAGATGTTATTACAGTAAGCCAAGAAGTCCTGATTTAACCAACCTAAGATATACCTACAACTCAGAATCTGCTCTTTCCTCTTAGCTATGATTCCCACAGGTGGGGAAGCTATTTACTTAGAGCTAGTTAATGGGAAAAACAATCACAAGAGCATTGGCTGACTTCAGGCTGTATGTAGCTGGAGCAATGTGTGTAAATAGGATATATTTATTACTGTCCTCTGCTGATATTTTAAGACTAATGCATCTTTACTGCTTCAAAAATGCAATCTCTTTCAGAAATCTGGTGAGCTTTTCCTACTGCAGTGTGTGATTCACATATAAACTATGTTTTTCATGTGGGCGTTTAAATCTGGCAGTCTGCATGCAAAACAACCCTGAGCCATGAGACATCTCTAAAAGCATATAAAAGACACTGCTGTAGTCTGAACATTTAATTTCTTCTGATGAGTTACTACTGCAAGAGTTTATAAAGAAAATACCCATGCATACATCCATTTAATGCGTAAAGAGAGCACTGCCATAGAACAGCATCGTGCCAGTTCTTCAGTAGAGAGCATCCTAGGTGAACATTAAATGTGGGTTAACTGAATTAACCAAAGGAAATATGGCTGCGGTAGTGAAGTTTACACCTCCATAACCTGTCTAAAGTGCTCACACTGTCAAACTAATGTTAGATTTATTCTGAGCTAAGCCAGAAAATGCCACAACTTTTCCCTTTTTGAATATCAAGCTGTGACAAACAGGGCGCCAAATGGATAGTCTTTTCTATTTCATCATGATTCAACAGTGTAGATATCTAAAGATGTAGTGGTGAGCAGGGATTGTAATCAAACCCCTCAGTTTGATTTATAATGTGATATTTTTCAGCTTTGCAAAAAAAAAAAAAAGTAAAGGTTTTTCCTTCAAGTGTTTTAAAGTTATGATAAATAACATATAAATCGATCTTAAAAATGCTTGTCATAAGCAACAACCATCATCCAACAAGCTCGATTTTCATTTCTATGTTTTAAGAACAGAAAATTTTCTGATGGGTTTCACAGTTATAAGAATGACTGGTCAACTTACAGATTAGGCAACTACAAATACAAATGATAATTCAGGCCACAGAATTAATTAATGTATTTTGTAAATATTCCACAAGTTTAGGAAAACTATTTTTTTTTTTTTCTGTGAATTATTACTGAAGGCTATATAAGAAATAAATAGTAATAGACAAACCTATTACTGGAACAAAAAGTGAATGTTTAAGATTCCACTGGTTTGGAGGAAATGCTACCTGGTTCAAATATTATTGTCTAAATAAAACCTCTGGGGAAAGAAAAAGAAAGTCATTGCTTCAATAGGGGTAAAATCTTCTTCCCTCTTTTTCTCTCTTCCTTCTTGCCATGAAAAATATATTCTGGAGTCTGCTATCATGCTATTTATGTGTAGATTCTGAATGCCTCTCTGTTCTAGCACCTCAGTAGTGAGGTTACCTTTGAGCTATGCTATGAACAGCTTTGGCAGTTGCTTTAGTCTTTGCCAGTCTTTGGGACTGGGTTTCTATAGGGAACAAAATAACACAGGTGGACTTGCAGTACTGATTTTGTGACTAATTTCTGAGGAAGTTCTGAGTAAAGAGTGTTTTCTACCTTGTTCTTAATGTTCATTTCCCCTTTTGGCCAGCCTTAGCTGTAGTTCTTCCCTCTGTGGGTGGGAAAACTCCCAGAAGATCTGCAAAGATTTCTCTGGCAGTATTTGTAGGTATGACCCTTTCTTCGATTTCAGATCTAGTACAAAAGAGTTAAAATAAGAATGGTGGTTTATACACAGCAGGAGAATCTGATCCAAATAAAATCCAGGATGCATTTTGAGAGCAAAACTGTAGTATGAAAATATGTTGGTTTAAGTCAAACAATGGAATATTTTAAAAAATAAATCTTTTTAAACACATAATTAGGAACTCTAAGTAGTTGCAGCAAGTCTGATACAGAGTTCGAGGAGGTTTCAATTTTTCCATTTGTTATCTCTAGTTACAAGAACTAAATCTTTTTTCCGGGAAATCGATGCTTAAATTGCAAGAAACTCACATGCAGTGGTACAGGATGCAAACTAGGACAGAACAAGTAGAAAACATTTTGTTCTAGGGTTCATGAGTCTGTTTTACCCCCTCTGGGTACAGATTATGTTTCAGGACATTTGAATAACAGCATAAAAAAAATAATCAGTTCCCTTTGTAGCTAAATGAACTATGAATTAAATTTGTTATCAGATGACCAGTAGCTGCTAAGCATTTTCCAGCTGAGTAAGCTAATAAACCTATTTACTCTTTCTGCACCAGCAAGCACAGGCCCATTAGCTGCAGATGCCTTCAGCAATATTCTTTGACATATAGAAGGTCATTCTCCTTTCATTGTCTTCATATCTTTATAGTTTAATGGTTAGCAAAAAGAACAGCTGCAATAGTTCTACTGAGTAGCTAATTAGTAATTTAAAATTGCAGTTGTAAGATTTGTACCCCCTTTAACCTAATTCTGATGGATTAGTGCTTTATATGCATTTACTTTGAAAACTCTTAATTTAAACTGAAATCACCTGTGCTAATTTAAATTGTCAGAGGCTTTATTAGAATTTGTAGCAAAAAATTCCTTGCACATCAAAAGACCTTGCTCTTGTTCTCTTCTTTGCTATTCAGCATTTGAGTGTTTGCTTACAAGAACCCTGTCTCATGGTGGATCGTGCAGAAGCTAACGGGCGATTTTTGATAGGTGTCTTTTGATAAGTACTGCATACTTTCCCCTTTTCTGATGAGATGGCAAGACAGGTTTAGTTTTCTACTACATTTCTCAGGAACTGTTGCACCCTTGTAAGCTTCTGTTGTAGGGTTACTAAAATGAAAATGCATTATTACTTTTATTGTCAGGATGCCTTGTCTTCAGCAATTTCAGTTACAGCTGTCACACTCATTTTCTGCGCTCTCTTGCAAATATTTCCCAGAAGGATGCATCCTGTTCACAGTGCAAGTTCATGACACAAGAAACATCAGCAGGAGACAAAAGAACAGACTTCATTTTTGCTTTACAAGAGAGATAAATTTCATGATGTTTTTCTTGTTGAATCTATGGAGTGCTGCTTCTGGACCTAGGAGTTGTTCTGCTTGATCAGAGCAACAGTTGTTTTAAATTCATATCCTACTGCAGGGAATAAGATACCTGAAGTAGAAGAATATATTCCCACCCACTCCATCTAGACAAAGCTCTACTGCATGCTGTTTTCCCTTCTAGGGAGTTTATATCCTGTCTAGTAATATCCAGTAGTTCCTATTATTGCCTCTGTTTTCAATTTTATTTCTTTTTTCTCTCATTATTATGCTATGTAAGCTCCTCAAGCTCAACAGAGGGATTTAAATATCTGCTTACATTTCTTTGGGATTCTCAGTTTTCATTTCACGCCTCCATTTGAGTAGAGTGATTTCCAAGTTTCTACAGTTCCACCACGTTGTGGTAGAACGCTTCTGTAATTGGTTGTATCAGGCAAAGGGTGAATACTTATAACATGGTACTTTTACTTTTACTAATGACCTAAAATTATGAATTTCATTAATAATTATTGGCATTTTTACTGTTATTATTGATAAAAGATGCTAGACATACCTTGAAGTTAAATTATAATAAATCCCTTTTTTCATTCACTCATTTTTCTGTGCTCTTCAGAGATACCCAACTGTTCAGATTTTAGCTAGGGGAAAAAATTGTTAACTTTCTTACACACTAAATTAAAATTAGTATTGACAGTGAACCTTGAAACCAGCTGCAGGGGACTTTATGTCATCAGATGAACCTTCCTGCCTTAAGGCAATTTATTCTGGAAGAAATACGGCTAGTTATATTGTTTCTTATTACTGCGTCAGTACTGGGCCTTGCTATAGATTAAGAAATCTTTACTGTGCTTAGCCTCCATTTCTGTGTGTTCTTTGTGCTCCGCTGGCATCGACTTTTTCTGAATGGAAATGCTGTCCTTTCTTTGGGTTGCCTCACAGCTTTTGGCATACTTACTTTGGTTGCAGCAGAATATGATCCAGACTTTGCTTCTGCTTTTGCTTACAGCCTCTTCCTGGTGTTAGTAGGATTCAAGTGATTGGTCTTGGTCAGATCCTTAAACTGTTGTTTCACAATTCTGTGGTTAAAGCAGGTGTGAGGAAATTGCAAGTACTTAGACAAGAGATATATAACTGTATGGCATAGTAAAATGTTTCTCAATGCCTTTAATATTCTTATCTCAAAACTTCTGAAATATCACTTCTTTTCCACGAAGAGTTTGAGTTTGAAGAGCTCTTCTGTATATGAAAAGTCCTATGCATAAATACATAGGTCCAGATTATCGTAAGAGCTCTACTGACTTCAGTAGTCTCCATCAGTTTCCATTCTCTGCAAACCTGACCTCTAGGCACAGTATTTGAATGCTTATATTGTTAGAGTTGTTGTTCCATACCATACTTTATCCTGTTAAACAGCTGCTTAGGAATCTTACTTTCTGAATTGGTGAACAAGCTGCCAATAAACAATTCTTCACCCTGTACATCTGGGTTGAGTACAAAATCCCAGAACTTCCATGAAAAAAATATACCAAATAACTGATAATGTAAAATATTTGCACTGAGGGAGCATAATTATAGGTAAAACAAAACATGTGAGATCAAGAATATACACAAACCCTGAAATAATAAATAACAAACCCTGAAACAAAGCGTGGTTTAAGAATAAGAATGGAGGTTTAGACAGAGGAACACTAACTACAGTATTCTTTTTAAAGAACCTATCTCTTCTGCGCTGCACTTTCATGTAGAGAAATTTACGGGTGCAAAACAGTTGTTTCACTTACGTATGCATAGTCTTGTAATTCTTTAAGCAATTTTTCATAAGAAAGTTATGCCAAAATCTGAGTGGACAGTCTGGGTCTTGAATCAATCAGACGTTTTGCTGTGTACCTCATGACCTGTGCTGCACCCTTAATGGTGCCTCAGAAACGCTGTCAAAGGCCTTCACATTCTAAAACAAGCTTTGTTTGAGCAGAATTTAGAGCAAACAACACTTGAAAACAGAAAATGTCAAAATGACTGGGCTAAACTAAATAGTACTTTTCCAACGATTTCCCCCTGGCCTCCATGTCCTTGTGGGTGTCTTTTCTTCCCCTCTTGCTCCCAGCCCAGGAACCTTTCAGCTGAGTCCTGCAGTGCCTCAAATTGCGTGCAGTCCCTTCTTCATGACTAGGAAAGTTTCTCTTTCTCACAGGCTGGGTTCCTGTGCTATGACAGGTGTACTGACCTATGCCATCAGCTGCTTGAGCCCTCATCACTCCTGCTCCTCCTCTTCTGTCCCTATGCTGGAGAGCTCTCTCACAGAGCACATTTTTACCCTCTCCTGGGGAGGATCAGCCCTGCCCTTTCTCCACACACCACCAGATGGATGGTACAGCCACCAGAAGGCAAACAATGGCTTTCTTCCACTGGCCAACCATTGCCTATTGAAAGAATGCAACATCATATAAAAACAATAAATAAAATAGATATTTTCTGTCCCAGTTGAATAGATTTTTCTTTTTAAGGAAATTTCAAAAGACAGTTTGGGGACCAGATGCTGAAATTGGAAATTATACTATGCTTCCTTTTCTGAAATCCCTACAATGACATTTCTAGGACAATCCTAGTTTGTCTTATTATGAATATATTACAATATTCACAACTTCTGATTCAAATTTAGCTTTTCAGAGTATCTGAGTCCCATATATAGGCAACAGAGAGAAGCAAGTGTCATTGAAGACAATCACAAGGATTTTTCCTCTATGTTGACACGATGGTGCTTACTTCCAGAGGAGTGATTCACTAGGTGTAAATTAGGGAGCTATTCAGTGTTTGGCTTTCTCTGGGGACCAATTTGGATTAAAGCTAGGCCTCCTTACATGAATGCTTATTCTTGTCACAGCACTGACATTCACTGTCTCCACAGCCTTCCTCCTGGATTTCTTGGGCTGTGGTATGAATACTGATGTTAAACTGATTACCAAGATGATACCCCCACCAAATAATGTCTTCGTAACTTTGAAAATTTCCGTAGCATGATTTACCATGCAGCCCCACAAATTGCTGCACACCCAATATTTTGTCCATTTATAGTACCAGATCATAAATTTAACTCACTGTTCCTGGAAGCCCCATGCTAGGTTTCAAGACAAAGCTAACGCCCCACAGCCTGACAGTTACCAATGCCCTGCCAATGTTGTTTTGGTTTAGCTACAGAAAATTGAATTTCTGTACTTCTGACACACTTGAGCACAGGTTTTGTGTGAGCTGTTCACACAGTTTCTATTATTGCTAGAGGCAGTTTCAAAGTCCTTTCCACTTAGAAAGATCATCATAGTTTTCATATGCTTTCACAGCAGTAGTTATAGGCTGGTGAAATATGGCTAACTGGAAATGTAAACTTTATGAGCAGTGTCTGAATTTTTAGCTCAATGGCATTAACTAAGACAAGAAGGGAAAATAGGACTATTGTGTTTAACATGAAATAGACCTCAGGAGTATGTCCTTCATTCCCCTTATTTTTGTTTTGTTTTATTTATTTAATGAACTTTAAGAAAATGAAAAATAAATAAGTGTTAAACTAGCATCTTCTATGGGTTTGCATCCCTGAATGCAATGCTAGGGGAAGTTCCAACCCCCTGCCACACCAGAATTCTGGGGGAAGGGAAAAATACATTCTCTTAATTTCTTCAAATCCTCATCCTTCCCATCAGTTGTGTTACCATACCATGGGTTTTTTGGGGGGTTCTTTTAGTAATATTTCAGATTAAGGTCTCCAAGGAATAATAACCAGGCAGAACTCCCAGGCAGACAAGAAAAATACCCTCATACTGTACCTAAGTTCTTACTGCAACTTTTGTCCTCCTGATCTTAGCAGTGACTTCCTTTCTGATGCACCAAACAAAGGACTACTTAACAATTGTTTTTCTGTTGACCTTAGTGAAGACTACCTGTAGCATTCCCAAGCTTCACCAAGACTTCAGATTTCTAAGAAATCAAAAGTTACGTTCCCGAGAAGGGTGAAACTTTACGACTAAAAATAACTATAGTCACGTGCATAGAAATAACATCAGTGATGTGCTTAGAAACAAAATGATAGTGTTACTAGTTGCTTATGACCTAAGATGAAAGAGCAAACCAGGGCTTTATTTCTACAGCCTGTCTGTAAGCAAGTAATAAATTGCATTTCAACTTTATCTTATAAAGCATGTATAAACTTACAACAAAAAATGCAAAACTGCATATATGCAAAGCCCTTTTTATGTCCATTGCTTTTGCTATGGTATTAAGGTTTCTGTCTGACACTGTTCCTTTTGGTCTCACGTTGCTTTGAATTTGATGAGAAGCTTCAAGGAAGCATCACACTGTAATCTGTAAAAGAAGATTTTGTTGGTTTTTTTTTTCTACACAAGTGCTTCATTTAGGTTTCAGTATTTGCCACAGTGCTTCCCACAATTCTGTATTGCTCTTAATTGTGATATTCAATTTGATTTTTTTACTCATTTCTTTCAGTTTGGTCTGAGCTGAATCAGCACAGGAACTGTGTGAATATGTAGTCTATTAAGTATCTTGAAGTATTCCTTCATGTGAGCTTTAAGGAGCCTTTTAAACTTGCTCTTCATTATATTTTTAAGCTATTGGTATTGCATTGAGATTCCTCTTATGTTGACAGAGCAGAAAATATATAGATCCACCACTGGCTGACTGGCAAGGACCAATCTAATATTAATTTACAGTATTACTAGTAGATCCCTGTAATAAACAAAACATATGTTTTCAGAAAAATAGGTCAGGAAAAGAACAACACAGAACAGCCAGTCTATCCCCTGCCTCCACAGGATTGCTGATGCCGAACAGATGTTTGGTCTAACATGGATTTCAATGCTTCCAACAATGGAAAGGCCATAACATCTCCAGCAGGTCTGTTTCTTTGCTTCACTATCCATGCTGTTAGAAAGTTCAGCTGTTTGACCCAAGTCTTCCCAGTTTCAAAATAAGCTCCTTAATTTTTCCGTATGAAAGTTGAAATTGATTCTTCCTTCCCTTCAGCAACAACAATTCATGCAATTGAAAGCTGATATTGTACCCTGTTGGTCTTATCTCTGAAAGACTTAAAAGCAAATGCTCTTTCAGTCTTTTTTCATAGGTCATGTTTTCCAGAGTTCTGATCAGTCTCTCCTCTATACTCTTTCCCTTGTCAAATCTGCACATGGCTGAGGACCTAACCTGTTCTGGAAGTGGAAAAAGAATGACTTTCCGTGCCCTGTAGTTTATGCTCTTATATATATATGTCCCACAATGATGCTTATTTTTTCCAGAAATAGCATGATATTATCTACTCATATTTAAGTTGTGCTAAACTGTAACTGTAATAGCAAATACTTTTTGTGTAGAACAGACACATGACAACTTGTCCTCTATCTAGTGTCCAGCAAATTAATTATTCCCTTCTGAGTTCATTATCTTGTACTTGTCCTTACTGAATCCAATCCTATTTTGTTTACTTTTTCCTCAAGAAATTTCTTTAGTTTTTCAAGATAATTGGAAGCCTGTCCTCATGCTGTCCCAGTGATGTGCTGTCCCACCTGACAAAAAAAAGTCAACAAATTGCCATCACCCATTCATCAGTACTGAATGGGGACACCCCATTTCAACTGTGAACTGCTAAGTGCGATACAAGATTTTGGCTTTCCATCAATTCATTCTAAATTAATTTCATCTAGAACGCGTCTTACAGTGTCTGATAACATTGTCATGTGGGCCAGTGTCAAAAGCTGTAAGAAAGTCAATGTAAAAGATACCTAAGTTAGTCTCCTCCTCTCATGAGGGACTATTCTGGTGCAAAAAGAGATCAGACTTTCAATTCTAGACAGACTAAATGTTGCCTTGTATTCTTCCAAGTTCCTATACACCATTACTTGTAAAATTTCTCCTTTCTCCAGGATTTCTAATTACTACAGCTTTATGACTAGTCCTGTGCTCCCTGCCTTCTCCTTTTAAAGATTTAAGCTCTCTTTTCCCTTTGTAATCTCTTGACAGCTAGTCCATTCTCCGCAAGATCTGAAGTAACCTAAATAGTCTATGATGTGAAATAAATGTTCCTACTTGTCCTACAAGCCACAGCTATCAAGGAGCAGTACGCTTCTGTCATAGCAGAAACCTGGGAGCCCTCTGCTCCAGATATTTGTCTCTAGTTACCCTGGGTTCTGCTCTGGGTCTAGCTGGAATGAATAGTACAAAGCCAGTCATAGAAAGGCATGAAAAAAAAAATCCTTGAGTTAAAAGGAAAAAATTTCTATAACTAACAACTATATGTTTGTTCTCCATCTACTTATAAATGTCCTGTAAGAAGTTCCGCAAATTTTCCATAGTTGTACTCACATGTTAGTTCAGTTGTTTTCAGGTCTGTCTTCAGGTAGAATAAATCGCCCCCTGGATATATGTCTTTCTTTGTTGGTTCTAGAAGGAGACTAAACATTCAGCATATACTAAATAGCTAACTCTTCATAGACTACATGCAGATCAGTAGTGCTTCTGGGAATAGGCCAACACTTCCTGAATTCCTTGATCTGGCATTCTATGTCTTTTATTGTTGCCTTTGTGCATTGTATTACAAAAGAGAAATTTAATGTGCAGCTAAAATCTAGGAAGGCAAACGTGTGCTATGTCTGTGTGTAGAAAATTATTTCTTTTTTTTTCCTTGAGACTCTAAGAACTTCCAGATTATGAGCATTGTTAAATGTAATGCAGTATCTCAGTTTTATTTTTGATGCTATTTTTAATTTCAGCACCTACTTTAAATAAAGTACTGTGCACCAAATTACCAGGTATCGTTTTGAAAACTACCCTCACAGTTAGGGGTTGAAATAGTATATATTAATTATACTAATAGAGATCGATGTGATTTCAGATTTTTGAAGTATTTTATATGTTACCGATTATAGTTTTTCCCCTGGTCGAAGTGGAACAATGCTATTGGAGAGAAAAATTAAAGGAAATATGAAGCATATTATTCTCCCCCTTTTTTTCTTTTCTTTTTCTTTTCTTTCTTTTCTTGAAGGATTTTGGTTCCCGGGCTCAGGGATGAAGTTTGGCAGAATATTTGTGCAACCACTCAGCATTTTCAAGTTCTTTATATGAATTTTTCAGATCTTGTGTCTAACGGATTCTGTAATAAAATAATTACTTAAATGAAGTGAACCCCTTGGGAAGTAATCAGAGAGGTTGAGGGCTCTCTGTTTTGCAATGCCTATTCATTTTATCCATTCTTTGAGGAGATATCATGTCAAATGTAGAATACACAGCAACCCAGATGCAAAGATTCATTTATATGCTTTTCCTCTGTATATAATCAGCAACAGTAGCGCTCACACACAAGGACCATCCACCAGTGGTGGTGGTGGTGAAAATCTGAGATTCAACTGGGAGCTCATGCACACAGCTGTCTCACTGGTAGAAGGGTGATGTGATCTCCTTTCAACAGCCTTGTCAATAAAGTGATATTGATAATAATCCACCTTAAGGTACATGTGCAGTACTGAAGACATTGATAAAAACTAGGAGTCTTTACAAGGAAGAGAATTAGGGCAGATGCATAGGTTATGCATCTAGTAGTTGAATCTAGGGGCAGAAGGGAACTGGGAGAGACCCAGGAGTAGTTTTCTGGTGAAGCAGCTGGAGCTGTGCATCACAAGTCGTTGCTCCATTGGTTTAACTTGGCTGGCACTCGCATTGCCATAACATCCAGCTGCTGTCTCAAGACTCAGTGGCTGCCTGCAGAGCAAAGGCTTGAAAAGGAGAAAGGAGTTGTCAACGTCATAATATCTCTGTGATGAGAAAATAAGTATATTTTATATTTATAACGTGTGAGGAGGGAAGGAAGAGACCAAGACTAGTCAAGCCTCGTAGGCAAAGGAGCAGTAGAAGTGCAATGTGAAGAGAAGTATGTGGGGACAGACGGTGTATGTCCTTCGGACCTCGAAGGATGAGAGCAAACTGTACTTCACCATTGCTGCTCTAATGGCTTAGAACCCATTTTGTTTGGTTGTTTTTTTAGTAGAGAGCTGAATCTACTAAAGTAACTTAGGGCAGATTTGATAAGGATACCTTCAATAATTGTTGAAGACATATCAATGTTATCAAATTCTTGACATTACATAAGCTTGGGTGAAATACTGTTTGAATTTATTTAAAATCCATTCAAGAACTGGAAGGTTGTACATTTTCTTTAGAATACAGAAAGACTTGAAAAACAAGTCTTGTAGCGCTGTCTCAGAACAGAAAGGTAAAAAATTCAAATTCATTTAAAGTTAATTGTATCTTTTCTGAGATTATAAAGCCAGTTCTGAGAAACTGTCTTGCCTGAGGCTGCTGACTTCAGTTTTCTCTCATCATTAATCTTTCTTACATTGTGTGTCATACTCAGTTGCAGTAAGACAATTAAACTAAGAAATGGGAAAGATAGATATTATCCTCTCCACTTTATGTCAGTGCAATAGTTTTTTTAACAACTAAATTGCTGCAAGATTTGTAGGACACAGAAAACATAGCTTCCTTTCATGAAAATAATTTCATTCATAATAAGTGCATGAAAATGATTGGATCTTCCAGAATCTTTCTGAGCAAGAGTAGTAAAATTTACATGTCTTATAATTTTAGCAACAGATCCTCTCATAAAGTTCAGTTGTATCAGGTTAAATGCTAAGTTTTACACCAAGACAAGAATCAAAAGTTGTTTAGACTGCTTTTCTTCCTTTTGTTTTTATCTTTTTTACATTGTAACCAAAGTTCCGGATAGGCACACTATAACATAAACTTAGAAAGTAGCGCTACCAAAATACATTAACATTGCCAATAAAAACAAGTGCTATCAGAGGGTTTCTTTGAGTTTTCTAAATTACAGGATTTATTTTATTTTGTTTATGGATGATGTCCAGAGTTGTGAGGTTGTTTTGAGGAGTTTTGAGGGTTTTGTTTTTATGGCTCTCATGTTATCAAAATTAATGTTGCATGGAATTTCATATTCATAATATACCCAGATGAGAAGACATCGTTTCTACAAAGTTTAACCAGTTCATTTGGAGGCAGATCTATTTCCATATCAGAGTTGGCTTTAAAGAAAAAAAAAATAATGCAGCCTTCCTATTATGATAAATTCCAGAATATATAATACATAGATATGGTAAAATATGAAAGCAAGTCTTCGTAGTTTAGAAAAAATGAGCTCAAATTATCCACTGCAGACCAGACTTGGCCTATCAAATGCAGTTAGTTTTAGAATATTCTGGTAATATATTTTATATTCTTTTCCTTCCATTTTAAACTGCTGATTTTTCAAGACTGTTCCCAGAGAACAAAGCAGTTTCAATGTATTTTCTATGGGAAAGCTTTTCAAAGCTGAAGGTGGTCAAGGTGAAAGAGGCCCATGATAATTTGGCTGCTTGCTTTTTTGGATTTCAGGGCCCAGAATTAACTTGTGGCACACAGATATGTATTCTGGATTTAGAGATGGTAACTGAACTGTTTGCTCTGTTTTACCTGTGCATCCATGCATTTTACAATAATGTTCAGAACAGTCATACCTAGGATTTAGGTTATGATTAAATAGTTGTTATTTCATCTAATAGTTCAACATTTAAAATCTACAAAATTTACAAAATTAAACACTTTTGGTGGTGAACCATGTTCTGCACTGGAGTAATTCCACTGAATTCAGTGAGTTACATGATGAAACATCTTTCCTCCTCTGGTTATACTCTACATGAAAAATGTTGAAAGCACAAAACTGTGCTGAAAGCACAAAACTGTGCTGAAAGCATGCTAAACCAATCAAGTGAAGCAATCAAATCTGGAAATGCCTGTGGGCAAAAACCAGTTCAGCCTTTACTTTGTTCCGTTGTGCATAGAGATTTTAATTACATTATCACGAACTTTTCCCCTTGAAATCCTTTCTCCTGCTTCATGGTCTTTTCTTTCTGAATTTAGTGCAGACCTTACCCCTATGAAATCAAAGGGAGTCTTGCAGTCATTTCTGATAGAACTCTGGCGTTTATCACTGAAAACATTGACAACTTTTTAAAATCACCATTTCAGAAGCTGTCTATTGTTCAGTGAATGAGACATAAGCAGCACATCATTATGCAATTGTTATTGTGTGCCGCCTTGTGTTATAGCCTGTTGACCCAGTCTCGTAGTAGTATTTTTTAAATGGTGGAAGTCCCTTTGTCCCTTTGTCTCCATGCTTGCCTCTTCCAGTGGGAAGAGGTCAGTTAGTTAAGAAGGCAAGTTCTGTGAATATTTCATAGAATCATAGAATGGTTTCGATTGGAAGGGACCTCAAAGATCGTCAATTTATTTGTTCTGATAAAGGCTTCCTCTCAGGAAAACATATTCAAAGAAAGCAACAGCTTGGCATGATGTGGACCTGTCAACTTGGCCCTGAAGCATAGTAGCTGAGTTCAAATGGCTTTGGACTACAGCTATTAATCTTGAAATGGCTTTTTAGCTCAGATGTAATGTGTCATGAATGTGCCTCTGCTACTTCATGATCCTAGTTGCTGTGTGTGGAGTCTACAGGGACCCCTGCAACATGCTTGCCTTCGCCCCTGTTTCTAGCATGCTTAAACACAGGCACAGGCATGCTTCTTGTGCAATGCCACATAATTTGCTTGGAAGTTATGAACTTTCCTAATTTCCATCACTTTCTTGAATAGCCTGGCTAGTTCATACTTCTCTTCATTGCATGGAGTGTGGGAACCAGTGAAATGGAGTATTTATTTCGTGATTTGAACTTTTGTAGTCTGTAGCTTTAACATAGTTCTTATCTTCTTCCAGGCTCTTTATGCTTCTGATAGAGAAAAATACATTTTCTGTTTCTTTTTTTTTTTTTTCCCTGAAACCAAATCACATCAGTTTTAAATTAAAAGTTTCTCTAGCATTTTTCCCTTGAAGTTGTCTTTCACAAGATAGGCTTATGGCAGAATCCATGTATATACTTGGTACTGTGATACGACAGGGCAGAAGGAAAACCTCCACTTGCTGCTCTTCTCATTGACGTCACTCTTGAGAAAACTCAATAAGAGCAGGACTGTGGCTAAACGTTTTTAAAGAAAGATTTAATTAATTTTAACACAGTCTCTTCAGACATTGCCACAGGCTTGGAAAGGTTCAACTAAACATGAAGTTTGAAGAGGCACTAATTAGAAAGTAAAAAAAAACCCAAACAATCACCATTTTATTGTAGCATAATTTTTTAGCATCTATGTTGACTGATTATCTTTGAAATATTAAGATTAATTTTTCTTCATTTTCAGAGTACACAGAGCAGTTTCAGAGCAGTTGTCAGAGCACACCAGGTTTCTGAACTAAGATCCACATGAGAGCTAAAATACCATTTTGCAATGGAAGCTGATTTCTTTCATGTCTACATTATATAGCTGGTACCCCAAAAGGATATTTTTTTCAGAGTTCAAGTATTTGTTGACCTGACATAAACTTTAAACCTCCTGCACAGTACTCATGTATAGTGACAAAGTGATCCATTTCAGCTTCAGTGATTTAAAAGCTCTGAGAGATCTGTGCAATTATTCTTTGAAATACCTTGGAAGCAGAATAAATACCAAATAACATTACTTACATTTGTGTAGTTTCACTAGTGTAATCCTTGAATTCTGTTGTAAGACCAGTGCCTAACAAATTCCTCATGCTTTCATTCTAAGACCTTAAGATTTTTAGTCCTTATATTGGAAATATATTTGCCTTTCATGTAGAAACTTAATTTGTGGGTGTTATTTGGTTATGGTTTTCCAAATTAACATTTTACAATCTAACAGCTTTTTTTTTTGTTTTTCTTTCTTAATCCTTTGTTAGTCTTTTGGGATGTAGAAATGCTACATTCCTCTAGCACTAATCGGTCTCTCTTATATACCCATTTTGGAGATTACAAGATGTATGCACAAACTGTGCCAAATCTCTTCTGACTTTTCCTTCTGGAGAGGCATTATCTGTCAGCATACTCTTGGGCTTGCCGCATGGAAATCCTGCACTTTCAAGATTTTTTTTTTCCTTTTAAGTACCTAACTAGACTTTTTTTCCCACTAGCTTTTGAAAATCTAATGTATTTAAAGACTCAGCTTGTTTAGTATAACAGGAACTGTCCTAATATTTAGTAAAAGTCACTGAGTCAGCTTTGTCGTATAAAGCTCAACTTCGTACTTCAGTACTTTACATGTCAACATATAAACATAGTTATTTAGCCTTTCTGAAACCAGGCAGGGCATCAAAGGCTTGAAGGACTGCTTAATAATAAGTGCTCAGTTTTATCTGACAAAAGGCAAAAAAGACAGGGGAATGAATATGAAAAAATACTGTGGCTTGGCCAGCAGAAGATAATAAGCGATATATGAAAGACCAGATCAAGCTGCGTACAAATCTGAAAGCAATCTGACATGAGTTAGAGGAAGGGAAGTTGATGCTGAGGTGAAAATGAGAGAAAATTATCCTTTGTTTAGAAACGCCTGCTGTTTCAAGAGCTTATGTTTATAGAAACTTCAAGGAAAAAGCAAAGTCACTAAAAACAGGGAAAGTGTGAGAGAAAAGGCATTTCCAGAACAACAGAAAGAATGAGATAAACTGAAAAAATCTGACAACACAAAGAAGCAGCTTCCGAAAGACATGTCACAGTGTTTGACATGAATAGCGGCGTGAAGTGGAGCACATGAATTTCACATGATTTCTTGCCTTTCTCATGCAGAAAGCAGATTGAGAAAGTGACAGCAATAAAACTGAGCAGATACATTATTTTGCAGTTCACTTTTCAGGAAACTGTTGGGGTTTTTTTAACTATTTTACTTTCTGGGATAGTATTATCAAACCTCCTCACTTGCCCAGTGCTTCCCTCCAGAATTGCATCAGAAGTTTTCACAAATATCTCAACATTACATAAAAAGGTTAAATTTTGTTTAGCATATTTTTACTTCATCTATTGTATATGGTTTTGGTCTGGAAAATTTGACAGCTTGAGAGTCATGGTATCACCATATCATGATGTTTATCAGGTTATTACTTATCCTTAGTTATGGAATGTGTATGTTCCACATTAATGCAAAATAAATTTAAGTTTTAACTTTTCGTATAGGAAGAGAGTGAGACTGAATGCATAGGTTGGATTCCAATAGACTCTCAAAACTGTAGCAACTATTTAGAATCATAGAATGTTTTGGGCTGGGAAGGACCTTAAGATCATCTAGTTCCAACCCCCGCCATGGGCAGGGATGCCTCACCCTAGACCATGTCGCCCAAGGCTGTCTCCAGCCTGTCCTTGAGCACTGCCAGGGATGGAGCATTCACAACTTCCTTGGGCAACATATTCCAGTGCCTCACCACCCTTACTGTAAAGAAATTCTTGCTTATATCTAACCTGAGACTATTCTGATGAAAAAAGAGAGCACGTTGCTCAGTACTGTGTCAAGAGGACTCCTGGATATCTTCAGGGAAGAAGACTCCACAACCATCCTGGGCAACCTATTCCAATGCTCAGTCACCCTCTGAGTAAAGAAGTTTTTCCTTATGTTCAGGTGGAACTTCCTGTGTTTTAATTTCTACCTTTTGCCTTTCATCCTCTTGCTTGGCACCACAAGAAGAATCTGGCCCCATTGTCTTCATACTCTCCCTTCAGATACTTATACACATTGATCAGATCCCCCCTGAGCCTTCTCTTCTCTAGGCTGTACAGGCCCATCTCCCTCAGTTTTTCCTCATAGGAGAGATGCTTCAAACACTTAATACTTTTTGGTCCTTCTCCCAAGTGACAAGTGATAGGAGGAAAGGCAACAGCCTCAAGTAGTTCCAGGGGAGATTTGTATTGGATATTAGGAAAAAATTCTTCACTGAAAGGGTTGTCAAGTATTGGAACAGGCTGCTCAGGGCAGTGGTTGAGTCACCACCCCTGGAGGTATTTAAAAGATGTGTAGATGTGCAACTTGGGGTCATGGATTAGTGGTGGAGTTGGCAGTGTTGGGTTCACAGTTAGACTCGATGATCTTAAAGGTCTTTTCCACACTGATTCCATGATTCTAAAGTGTTGATTATTCAATGATCAGTCATGCATCATTTAAAAAGTGCTCCTGAGCTTAAAAATGTTTGTAAACATAGATCTAGACAGTTGTAGTTGTAGACAAACACAGTTGTAGACAGATGTGAAATGTCAAGTGTATTAGATACAGCACGCCTTCCTCAAAGCATTGAGACTATTAGAAATGTGGTGAGGGCAGCACGCCTGTGGTAATCCTCTGGGAAATCCTGGCTCAAGATGGGGCAGTGAGGCTGTAGTGAACTGCAGGGAGCCCAAATTACAGTACCGATAATAGGTGTTGTCCATCATCACTATCAAGGTGCTAGTGAATGCTGCCTAAATAAAGTCTCCCTGCACTCAAGCAGAGTTGGTGCTGCTGCCACTGTCAGTGCTGCATCCGTCACTGCAGGAAACCAGGGCTGGGATTTCAGCCATAATGTACTTTAAGTTTCCTGATGAGAGCTACTTTGAAAAGCATTAACGTTCTGATCTCAAGATGGCTGTATGCAGTTGGAGTTTCTACAACAGGTTCTGATGTTATTCAAAAACCCTGTGTGAGTTTGGATAAACCGGTCCTGAGGCCATGATTATACTAGGAAGCATGAAAGAGACAGCTTGCTTGGGATCAGCAGAACGAGAAAATAAATTTGTGATGGCTTTCAAAATGTAAGGAAATAGGGTTTGGGGATTTTTTCATTTTTAATTGGTGGTTGTTTTTCTTTCTTTCTTTTCTTTTTTTTTTTTTTTTGGTTTGGTTTTTTGG
>JANHGB010034187.1:0-28323 GCA_026283785.1 Coracopsis vasa
ACTGCAGTCCCTGCCGCAGCGCCCTCCCCTCCCCACGGGGGAAGCCGGCCGGGCCGGAGGGGCGGGCCGCACCGCGCAGACCAGCCCAGCGGCCGCTCGTCCCGCCGGGGGAGAGGGTGAGCCCCTGCCTGGAGCGTAGCCACAGCCCCCGGGGGAGAACACAGGGAGGACCTTTGGGGTAACGAGGTCTGCCCCAAGCTCCTCCGCGAGTGCGGAGGCCGCGCGGACTCGCTCCGCGCACCCGTCGAGATCCTTTCCCCAAGGCGGCTGCTTGCCTGCAGCTACTGGATAGGGATTGCCCCCGTGCTGTCAATCACCTCCCCGGTGAGGGGCTATAAATATTTATTAGGCATCCTAATAGCTGCATCAAGCTAGGCAGAGCATTTTGTTCGTGTGGCTCTTGTGACTCAGACCTCCAAACCCCCCCCTACACGTGCTTCATTTAAAGTTGTTTCCGCACTGCCCCGACTGGCTCCGCATCGGGGAAGGACTCTCCTGCCCCACCCAGGTGCAGAGGTTTGGTAGCAGAGCATCAGCAAGTGCCCAAGCACCTGAAACCTTTGTTCCTCCTTTTTAAGGGCAGCTGAATATTTACCGGCTTGAGTGGTTTCCATCAGAATATATCTATCCATCAGCAGGGAGGTTGACCAACTCCCACTGTGGGAACATCACATGAATAGACTTGTTTGGACAAATTGGGCTTTTATACTCTATAATCAAGCTATGAAAAATGTCTTAAGCAAAATCTGAATGCACAAGGAGCCCTGAAATAAGAAGCTAATCTTGGATGCTATTAACTGTGTCTAGAAAATGAGGATAAGAAATGATAGAAACTTTCTACAACTGCATACATGTTTAAAAAACAACAACTGGGTCTCTCAGTAAAAAATGTGTATGGATGAAAAATCCTAAATTAATCCCTTTCTGTTTGTTTCCCTCCTCACAAAAATGACCCTTGATGCTTGATGGCATACAACCACGCTGATAGGAGCTCCCCAAGCTTTCAATACCTCCTGCAACAGCTGCCATCTTTGTAAATTCTGCAGATAAGCAAAATTCTAGACGTAAGAGCAAGAAAGCTCAAGACAAGCAAGATCGGAAAACTCTGATTACACAGGCACAAGCTTTCCTTGGTTTGTTTCAATGGAGGATGGTGGTTTTATTTTGCAGGTGATCTTTAACATGGAATCAGCTAGTAACACAGTTTTGGTTTCTGGTTTTCTGCACCTCCTGCTCCCAACGAGCTGATCCTTCTGTCAGGAAGTGAACAGGATGAGCCTGATGGCAGAGTCAAGGTCTTCTGCGGTCTCTCAGGATGCTCCCATGCCTTCCCAAATGGGGAGACTGAAGGTCCCACTCCTACACAGTGATCGGTCCAGGGAAATTCCCAGTGATGTCCATCAGATTTAGTACAAGACCAAGTCCCTCTGTCTGTTGGCCTAACAAGCAAGTTACAGCCCAAAACCTAGTTAACATATACAGGCAACAATTAATTTATACCAGTGGAAACTGAATGGAAGAAATCATTGTCTGGGTTTAATTAAAACCCATTATTAATCAATTTAAGATGACCTTAAGAAAATATATGCCTGGTCTTCTCTAAATTCTTGTGAATTAATACCTTATATTAAAATACTGCATTTACATCTGCAGACAGGTACTAATTTTTCATGTACTCCTATTCAGGTAAATAATAATTTTTCCTGCAGGCAGAATAAGGGTCTTAGAGATGCTAAAAATACCATCTTCCGCATTCAGTGGAATTTTTCAAAAGGAATGTTTTTTCAACTTTTATTTTATGCAAAGTTATCATTTGATAACCTTTAGCTCTTATGTACAGCTTCTGTAATGGTTACAAACAGCAAGGTACTGGTTGATATGCAGCTGCATTGAGTCTAGCTGAGATAGAGTTAAATTTTACCCATAGCAGTCCTAATAGTGCGGTGCTAGAAAGGTGTTGATGACACACCAGTGTTTTGGCTGAGCACAGCTGAGCAGTGCTGGCACAGCATCAAGGCTGTTTCTCCAACATCCCCCCTCAACAGTAGGGTGGGGATGGGCAAGATCCCCTCTTGGTAGGGGACACAGCCGGAACAGCTGACCCAAGGTGACTAAAGGGATAATACCATATGATGTCTGCTCAGCAATAAAAGCTAAGAGAAAGGAGAAGGGAGGGTGGGCATTTGTTGATTACAACATTTGTCTTCCAAAGCAACTGTCACACGTGCTGAAGCCCTGCTTCCCAGGAAGTGGCTGGACATGCCCTGCTGATGGGAAGTAGAGAATAAAATCTTTTTTTTTTCTTTGCTTCCATGTACACTTTTTGCTTTTGCTTTATTAAAGTGTCTTTATCTTGACTCATGAGGGTTTTTTCATCTTGTTTTCTCACCCCGCTGTCCTGCTGAGGAGGAGAGTGGTAGAGTGGCTTGGTGGGCACCTGGCCAAGGTCCATCCACTACTGCAGCTATTCAAAAGTGGAAAGCAGTAAGCAAAATGTTGAGTTGGCTGAAGATATTCCATTCTAAGAAGAAGATTTACTTTTTTAAAAGTATTTGGTATTGTTATAGGGATCTTGTGAGGGTGTGTTGTGCTTCACTAAGTATTCCATTTACAAGAAAGTTCTTATTCCCAATTGCACTGTGAGAAATGAAGGGACTTTCTGTAGATGTGATATCCACAGAACTTTTGCGTTCACAGATTTTACTGCTCTATTGTATTTCTGAGACAAACATGAGCTTGCTTAAAGTTACCATTACATCTAAAACTGTTCAGCCTGAGTACAACATACCTAAATAATCCCTTTTGTTTTCCAAGAGTCAGTTAGAGATAGGTACCATTAAAATCCAACCAAACACAAGAAAATAAAACCTTCCCCATAGTTTTATCACATTAGAGAAAGGAAGAAAACTCTCACACAACATTTTCATTCTTTGTTTCATCTGTGCCTCACCTTCTGCTCTACAAAGGAATATCTATCCAATTTGTGTGAATGGGGATCAAGCACATTTGCTTGGTCTCTGGTTCTGTGCAGTGGTGTTCATCATGGGCGATGAAGTATTTCAGGATACCTGAATTGATTAAATATAGGATTGCGCTGCTGCAGAGTTACTTAGGAAGGTGCAGTTCCCTGAAAGCGCTGCTCACAGCAACACAGAGCCGCTGCAACAGAACCAAACCTCCAGGGAGGCTGCAACTTGCAGTTCGGCTTCTGAGCCAAATTCATCCCCTTTGCAGCACAACCTGGCATCCACGTCAATGAGGAATTCATTTAGACTTTTATATTTTCCATGCCTATAGCATGCACTTGTTTTCATTTCTTTCTTATGGAATGATCTTGAGAATTTTTGTATATTTCCCTGGATTTAACTCAGATCTCCAGGCAGGCAGCTCTGCAGAAAAAAAACATCCTTCAGGACTTTCTGCATTTGAAAAGAAAGGAATACTGCAGGACACGGTCTCATTCTAGCAACACTCTCCCCTGTCTTGGAGCACACAGTCATCCTTGGAACTACAAGCAGCAGGGGAAAAAGAGGTTTTTAGAGAAATTAAGAAAAAAGACACAAAATATTTATGTTTATCGAAGAGTATCACAGGCTTTTGTAATAGTATGTAGCAAAGCACTCAGCCCATTTCAACAATGTTTTAAAGCAAGAGAAAGACCTCAAAACCTCTCAAAATATCTCAAAAATAATTAAATTCCTATGAAAATCAATTGCTTGATTGTCCACACCCAGGTCAAGACAGGCAGGATCCACATAATTCCTCTCCAGTGCAGCAGCTTTTTCCATAGTGACTTTTCCCTGAGCTACGAGTTATTTTGGAGCACCGGCACTTTCCAGAGCAGCTCTGTGACCTGCTGGAAAATGCAAGGTCAAGTCTGTGGCAAGTGCCTGGATCTGGGTTTGTAAACAAAGGGTCCTGCATGTCAGCTGAATGGACAGAGGTAGATTCCAGGCTGGGGAATCAGAGGAGCATTTCCAGCTCTGGTGCCATTGTGATCAATATCTCTTGCATGGGTGTTTGCCACAGACTCCTGGTTCTCCCCTAATTCCAAATCTGCATTTTTCTCTGCTTCTGCTGGAGAAAGCTCCTAACTAAATATTTAATTTCAACACCAAATGGCCTTTTTGTATCCCTCAAAGAAATTAAACTCCTCTTTGCCTTCCCTCACCCCAAGTATTCCCTTGGTTGCGCTTGAGCCAAAAGAGAACTGATAGGCATCTCTGCCCATTTTGGTGCTGAAGTAGAGCAAGGCCATTTTCTGTCCTTCCCAGCAATTCAATTTTACTCACTATTTACAATTTAATTTATTTGCAGGTTTTATATGCATTGCTGAAGAAGACTAGGGGTTTTTTATGCTATATAACCTTGGAATCATCTAGTTTTGAATAAAATATATTGAAGAATATATTAGAAAATAAAAGCACACATAAAAAAGAAGTTTTAGGTTTGAACTCTGTACTGGACTATGCTCACTGAAATAACATTAAAATGCTGAAAGTTCTAACAGTTCAGTAAAATGGAAATGAACAATGACACATCAGTGTTAACGGGAAGGCAATCCAAATATCCTTAATTCTTTTTCCAGCTAAGTCAAACATTCTGCTGCTGGCTTCAGTAGAAGTTCACACGTAACTGAGAGGAGAAGAGTAGTAAGAGGAATATGTTGGACAATGAACCAAAATTTCTTGTAGGACAGTGAAAGCTCCTGAATACAACAAATGCCGCATCCTTGTCTCCACTAGCAATTCCTGGCACGTAGCCTAGTTAGATGCCACTGAAGCACTGCTGGCCACGGTCTTGCAGCAGCAATGGACCAGGAACTGTTCTGCAGTGTAGGCAAGATACTGGAGTGAATGGAAAGTGTGTATGTGTACATGTTTAGTTTATGTTTGTCATTTATATGTCTGTTGCCAAGGAAGGAAGGGCAGCTAAACACTCAATATAAAACAAGGTTGTGAAGAGTAGTGTAAAAAAAGGAAGCTCACTCTCTCCTTACCTTCACAACAGGAACTAAGAAAATTTCCAGAACTACCTAACATGTGAATCCATATTTATGCTGTCAGATTTCCTCCTGGCAAAAGAACCATATATTTTAGCCATGGGGTTTTAACCATGGGCAACTTTTGGTAGGAAGCTAAAATCACTTTTAACTATTTTATTTTCAGTTGTTATATTTGAGAGAGCTGAGTAAAGCTGTAGATAATTCTTAATATGTTCTGAAGATTACTAGAGCCTGAGTTGTAACAGTGACCTTACAAGGGTCTCATAGGGATCTCATATGGGTAGAAAAACTCCTGACTGGGGATAGAACAATTTTCTTGCAAAGAGAAACTAAGATGACCAGAAGTCTCCAGTTTGGAGAAGAGAAAGTATAAACAAGTTATTAAAATCATGGACAATACGGAGGTGGAAAATAAGACCTCATTATTTGCTCTCCCTCATAATTCAAGATCTATAGTTTACCAGTTGCAATTATCCAACTTCAAGTTTAAAATAACGAAATGGAAGCACTCAGTAAGACAATGCCTGACTCAGCCTGAAATACAAATGTTTTCAAAAATCAATTAGTCTTTTACAACCAGCGTCCAAGCAGGTCTGTTTAATAGAGTGCTGTGGATGCAATGTTTGGCATACAAGCCCCTGAACTGACAGAAATTGGTTACATTTTTGCGTACACTTACTTTCTTCATGCCTACTACATACTTCTACCTGCCGCTGGTAACCATTACAGACGGTGTACTGAGTGAGGTGGACCTTTGTTCTTATCCAATGTGATTGCTCTTACTTTGTGATTAAGCAGTTTCCTTCCAAATGGAAGCACCTGTGAAAAAACTGGTGTTGTCTTTTTTTGTCGTATAGAAACCTATGACAGACACATTAGGCATAAAATGATGTGCTTATATATTTATTTCTGGATTTATAGAGTATTCTGTTTTATATTTCAAGTAACTGAGCTAATGCTCTGCAGCAAACACCTGAAGATGGAGAGCCATCATGAAAACATGAAATCAATGCTTAGACCTTCCAAAAAATAAACTCCTGTAAAACTGATTAATGGTACGAGCTTCATTTTATATATTCAATGATGAACTACCGATCAACATATCAGAGTAGTTTATGAATACTGACAATACCTGCTGGTTTATAGGGATCATTATTTCGAAAAGTCTAAAGAGAACATGAAGTATGTCAAGACTGCATATACATGATTACTACAGGAAATAAAGTACTAAAGCTGTGTTTCTACATAATTCACACACAAAGCCAGACAACATGCTGTCTTTTGAATGCTGACAGTGATAATGTGATTCAAAGTTAAATAAATGTAGATTACACATCCAGAACAAATAGTAACATGTTGAAGTAGCTCAGAAGGTTCTGAGCAGAAAATGTCTCTTAAATCATATTCATGCCTGGAGCTAAAGGGGAAATACTACATAGGCAGGGCTTGAGCTCAATAACTATACTGTATTGTATTGGTCTGCAATTTATACTGGATCTTAGATTTCTTTGGTCCACAGAAATCAGTAAATGCAGTAAATGCAATAAATGCAGTATTTAGTGATGCCTGGAGAACTGCACAGGCATGCTTGGTTAACATCGCTGTCCAACAACACACCACTTGAAACCAAAAGGCAGCTAACAAACCATCTGTAAACTTGCAACAAAGGCCATGTTTTTTACCACTTAGTATATCCACTCTAAAACTCACTACATGATAAAAATTTATCAGGATCCAAATGAGACACTTTCTCCAGTTGAAAGCTGCAGAAGCATGCTGTGGAAGAGGAAACAGAAGGAAACTTTTCCTACTAACAGGAACTCCAGCAGTTTCACATGCCCAGCTCTTTTGCCAAGGCTTCCAGATCACCTGGCAAACGAAATCATTTTGCCGAGACTGGAAAAGTTTCTGCCATCTGGGATAGCTCCCTGTGCATGCAAGGTTTCATGGAAACACTGTGTATAGCAATGTTCTTTTTAAACAGTAGAGGTTGCTAGGTTTCTCAAAGCAAACTGCTGACACACAAGCTGCCCTTTTATTGTCTTTTAAGCCTCACCTGATTTGTTTCGCCCTACAACAATTGCTGTGGATAAATAAATAATACTGTGACCTAGACAGGTATCCTTTAAGCACCAATGATCTCAACCCTCCTGAAATCACAATGATGTACTTGAGTGCTGGCACTATTGAAATGTTGTGCAGGCTTCCAGAGGCAGCTAATGCAGACTCAAGTTTTGGCCACACCACATCATCGTATTTATTTATTTTCACATGAGAGCAGGCTAAGATGGAAAATCTAAAAGGAAGATAAAGCCATTTGGAAAAAAGTAAACAGTGTTTTTAGTAAACAGGAAAGTGCTGTAACTCAGTGGTTTTAAGATGGCTTACTTGTAATTTCGATATTCCATTAGCAAGAAGTTTTTAAAGACATGTTTTTCCTCTTTGATCTGTAGAGTTATTAGAACATACCAGAACTGTATGAAACAATGCTGCACACAAGGAAATAAGAATAGCTAATGCAAAATATTGAATTAATCTTTTATTGCAGCAAGTGAGATATTTTTTTAAATAATGCCATCCAGACAAGCACCCTTCTCAGTCTAAGAATGTGAGTTGTCTTTCATATACCTGTTGAAGGTATACGAAAGCTGCATAGTCTGTTTTTTGATTGCAACATGTTGACTGCCTAAAGAAGAAAGCAAACTAATCTGAGGTCAAATAAGAAATCACAGAAGAAAGGATATGTGAAAACATTTCCTAAATTCCTTTATTTCAAGACTACAGACAGGCTGCACTATTTTGGTTATGCTCAAGGACTTGAAAAGCATGAAGCAAGGAGTACGGTGTGCTGCGTAAAATGAAGAGCAGAGACACAGCAATTGCTCGTGTCCTCCGGGTGCAGGGTGAAATTCGATGTTACGTGCATCAATCACCCTTTGCTAGAGGGCCTTCCGAGAGGTACTACATAGCTTAATACAAAGGAGAGAGACATAACTATTTGTCTACTTGTTTATGTTCTTAGGCTTATGGAGTGTCTTGCAAAGGATAAAATTCACTGCACTGTCCTACTGTTTTGATTGCAAACTCACCTTGCTGTTGTCTATGGTAGCACTCTGCTATTAGAAATCCTCTCCAGACAGATTGATATTCATTGCTATATCATGCATTGCAAATTCAGTCTAACGTTCTTTTGCGACTACTAAAAATCATGCAAATGGTTTATTTCTTTAGAATTTTGGAACCTGCTAAATTACTTGGATGCTACCACAGTGACTTTTCCCCTAAAAATATTTATTATACTACTGAAAGGAAGAAAAAACATAACACAACCAGAGGTGATGTTCTTACAGAAAACCCTAAAAAAATCCCAATCTGTCCAAATCCTGTTGTTTATCCACTACTTAGTCTGAAAAGAACTGCTAGTGAGGCACACATTTATTCCAAGCACAAAGACCCTGCAAACTCAGGTCCGAGGTCCTTACTCATGTCATGGCTAAGAAGGACTTTCTCAGCAGGAACTTTTATAAATACACACAGCTTTTGTTCAAGGTCTGAGGCAGGTAAAAAACAGGAAAGCAGTGGCTGTAGGTGATAACTGCTATTAAAATGATCTGTGCCTAATAGATATCACTGGTGTAAAAGCTTCAATACCAAAGCTGTAATTGCTGTCGTCGATAGGATACCTTCAGTTCTTCATTGCTGTCATCACACATTTTGGTGCAAACTTAAGCCATGGCCATCCTTGTATCATCACTGGGGAGCAGTGGGTCCAGGAAGGTTATTTCTAACTCTATGGGACACATAACAGTGAAATCCAGTCTGGCATGTGATTCCCTCACAGCTGCAAGGATGCCAAATGGTCTGCAGGAAGACCTATAACTGAATATTCAGTATTCAAATGATATTGCTTCCTTTCTCTGTACAATAGCAGCAAACCAACAATAAACAATTGAGAAGTTGTACCATTAATGCACTTACTTCTGAAAATCAAAATCCATTTTTAGGTCACTTTTGTCCCAGTATTAAGCACAGAAAATTACAAATTCTTTACACTTATAGAATATTTTGGGAAATTATACACAGGTGAAAGCTTTGCTTTCATTTTAACTCAAACACACAAGTTGCTATATTTTGCCAGTTTCTGTTCCTTTTACTCACCTATTCTTTGTCCTCACTTGGTAATTTGTTTAACTTTTATTAATATAGCATGGGCTTAGCTTTTTTGTGGCTTAATATGCCAGAACAACCAGGTAAAATAAATATGCCTTTACTCTAAAATTCATGTCTTTTCAGCTTTCCTTACTAAGCCTCCATCTAGTTTCTCCATTTATTATACCAACAGATTCATACATGCTTTAAAATATAGAATTTAAATCTACTATAGAAATTGTTTAGGCAAAGTTCATTTGGGGATAATATCCAGCAATATTTGAAGATGTTGGAAATGGAACTTGAGTCTATAATATTAAAATAAGGAATATTTATTACAACCTAGAATTCATTAAAAATGCACAAGTTTTTGCTGGGCATAATTCTATTTGTGATATAAATCAACAAAACAAGTAGTTACTGCAGTCTATACAGGTATACAAATGTTGATTGTTCAGTTAGGGTAGGGAGGCCAATCATCATTTGACACCTTCTAGGCTCCTGTGAGTACTTGAAACCCTGTTTGTTATCTAACTGCCTCTGGTTTAAATCCTGACAATTTTATCATGATACCATCCAACATTATCCATGTTGGTATTTTTCCTGTGGTGGGCAATGTCCCTAACATGACAGATGAGCACTTTATTTCACAGGCTTTGCGAAGCAACATTCAGGCAGTAAAGCTTCACTGACCCTACTGACTTGGAATGTATTTGAGCCAATTATGCAAAAGCTGAATGTCTTTGCCAACTCCGTTACCCATCCAGCTCTTTCTGTAATCAGATTATACAATTTTATATGGTTTCTGCACTGGCCACTTTTGGATTTGAGCTCACAGAGTGAAATTCAGTGATTTTTCTTTTTCTTTCCAGCCATATAAAAACGTTAATATCTTGAGAATGTACCATAAACAGTAAGAAGATTCATCTGAGGACAGTGCTAAGACAAATATCACTCCTGAGATGTGCCAGTGTTTATTAATAATAGGCTAGTTTCAAGCACTGAATATATTTTCTAGTGACATAAAGTGCCTTAGCAGAAGGCTGCTGCTATGTACAGCAGCCTATGCCTGGCAGCCTATCCTCAGAGAGGGTGAAAAAATGGATCAGGCTGGTTAGATGTGGCACCTCTCCACAACCATCAGGAGACACATTATTATAGTGTTTCCAAATTATTTGTGGATTCTGTTAGTTTAGTCCAATATTTCCAATGTGGATTATCAATTTAACTGATTTTTTGGATAATGAAGCCTAATCTTTTGAAGGGCTAGGCACCCAAAACATTACTTGAAATCAATGGGTTATGGGAGTATGCTTAGTACCTCTGAAAATTAAGTCCAAAATCAATTGCAGATATAAAACGAGTGGCACATTAGTTTGAGAGTGCTTCCAAAGAAGCCAATGACTGTAGTTTTACTGATGCTGATGGGTATGAATAAAGCTCCCTATCAGAAGTAGATCCATTCATAAAACAGTGAGCAGTTCCCATCTCATTTAAGACTGCTCTGTAATACATTCTTACACCTTACCATGTACTGCCTCTATTGAGGAGACTCTCTGAAATTTTCTACATGAAGACTTGTTCATACCAAGCTGTTCCTGCTTACTTTTGCAAATAGATAACAAAGCTGTACGGTTTTTAATAAGCAACTGCTGAATATGCTTAGCATGCAGTGTTGTTGCTTAGAGATCCACTCTGGTTATACTGAAAAACAGGAGGACTATGTTATCAAGGTAAATTGCAAAGTCTTCAAGAACTATCAAAATTTCTGGCCAGAGGTAAATGTAAGATACATTGGCAACATCTTATATGAAACGTACCACAAGACATGAGTATATTTCATCTGGTGTCTTAGCCCTTGCTCACCAGCCTGCAACAGCCCCAGCAGGAAATCATACATGTTTCAAAGGCATCCAGAGGGGTTTTCTTACATTCCTCCTAAGCCACATTCTTCAGGAGCAAATCATGGAATTTAACCCTTGGATTTGGAAAGGACATATTTCTATTAGTGTCTAGAAGTTCATGTTTACATAGAAAAAGTATTTTAGTGTCCAGTTGAGTTGTGATAATGAAAATGTCTGAAATTTATGTTTCATATATTCAGAAATTCGAACTACACCAAAGAATACTAGCAATCACTTTGGGGCTGTAAAATAATCATATCAAATCTTTATCTAATTCCTTGTTACAGAGAAGTAGTCTGTCCTTTATGTCTGAGCAGAGTTGGACAGGTGCCATGATTGTTCAGGAGAAACTCGGAGAAATGACAAACACCCCCTGAACTGCACCAAAACGTCCAACCCCCCCCCAAAAAAGAAGCCCCAAAATTCACATGCACACAAAACCCAAAAATCAAATACCCCCCCAAAAAAAACCCAAACAAACAAACATATATTTGCAGCAGCAGCAAATGCATCCTCTCACTCATCTACCACCACTGGCCTCAGGGGAACCCTTTCCTCTGCTTAATGCTGAGACCTCGTCACACAGCCCAGTGCTCTTATTAGGAAGGTATCTCTTAGTTATAGCAAACACATCATTTGATTGAATAAGCCATCCCCATTCTCATTTGCAGTTTTCTTTCTTTTTTCTTTTCTTCACCATTTAATTTTTTAATATTTTTTTACTCTTCTAGGTTATCTTTAGTTTAATCAAGTTAATTCAAGAACCTAAATGACTTCAGATCTTACAGTCCAATAGCTTTGCCTCATTTCAAAGAATAAATTTAGGAGAGAGAAAAATCAGACAATGAGGCATGTGTGAATGCTCCTTTTCACAGAGAAAATAAATACATCTTCTTCTTAGGGATCTATGCATTAAGACAGACTCATTGTAAAATATCTCCTTAGGCTGTAAGAATATTTTATACAAGGTAATTCAGACATCTTTATGTAATGCAAGAATCTGGTTAACGTTAACATTCATGCAGTGATGACAGAAATACTCTCTGTGTTAAGATTTTTTTAAACAACTGACCTGTAAATATTCATACTCTTCGGGTTGGAAGAATATTACTACCTGTATTTAAAGGATTTGATCTTTCTTTCACTTATCTTCAATTTGGAGAAAAGGGAAAAGGAAAGTCATTGCTAACTTCCCAGTTTCAAGAGAGATGAATCAGACATTGTCCTAGCACTTTCCCAGGTGGCCACCAAAGAAGAAACACAGGCCTAGAGGAGAAGCAGGTATCACCTTTCTTCTGTTGGCAGCTGAAAGCTTCATTTCTGAATTGTGTGAGGGGGAAAAAATTCCTGCCTTGAGTAATATTCAGCTGCAACTTTGTTGTATTGATTAGTCATACAAAACACACACAGCAAAAAAAGCATCGGTGCACTGGGAAAACTGAATTTCTGTTAGAAGAAAACTGAGGTTATAGTTCACAATGTACAGCGGTTTCATGGGAGACTGAACAGTGCCGGAATCTGAGAAACAACTGGAGTGTAAGGTGCATTTTAGAAATATCTATCCTGACATTGCTGAAGTAAGACGATCAGCAGCCCTGTTTCTGGCAAATTCTGTTTGCAGGGTTTCAACAAGAATAACCATGCAAGTCCATGTCTTTTTGTTCAGAAGACAGCATATCTATTTACGGCAGCTGAAAACTCTGACTTAGAGGCATCTCGCCTTTCCGCGCACTGGGTTTTGTTACTGATACCTCAGTGCTCATTCCCACATAGTCTTGCTTCACCATTTGCTGGCTTAATACCCAGCATTTCAGAAAAGACAACCCCCCGCCCCAAAACAATGCTGCAGAATATGCCTCAAGCTCTAACAGTTGTATTTCCCAGCTTTTCTAGTTCACGGTACAAAATCAGACCTTTAGAAGAGCTCTCTGTCTACAGCACCTTTCTTCTCCATTCAATCCCCACCCCTCTCCCCAGACTCTTACATGTTTATGTAAGAAAGGCCATGAAACAATTAACAATAGTTAACAATTTGCTGGATGACTTCACACTGCTTCATGTAAAACTGACTAAATCCCTTCTATGGGACTGATTTACCTGAAACCAATACAGGAAGAATATTAAATGCTAAAAACCCCAGTGCTCTCCAAACAAGATTAAGTAACGCAGCCCTACTTTCAGCAGCCATCCTTTGTAGATTGTTTACAGAGAAACTTGTTGGTTATATAATCTGTCAATGAGATATTTGCTTTTTTCCCATAAATTTAATTAGGTTTTGATAGATTCATCAGTTTTCATCTAAATTATTTTTGGGGAATTCTAATTGGTTCCTGCTGTGGCTTGGCAGCCACATAACTGATCATATGCCTATTTAATCCACTCATGGGATATTTAACAAATTGTTAGCTATTTTACTGTGCACTGAAGTGTAGCTTTACCAATTCTTTTTTCCTGTCATGCCACTGGGGCTATTATGACAGTCCATTATGTGATTTATTTTCTGAAATAAATGTGAAGTGTTGCAAAAACAACAATACATCATAATCTTCACCCAAAATATCGTAAGGTCAAGTGACATCTCTAAGCTTGTACATGCAAAACACTAATACCTTTCTTTCCAATCTGTGGACAGTAGTTTGCCTTTTCTGACATTAATGTACTAAGTAAGACATATTGCAGTGAAATAGTTACGTGATAATTCATTTTATCCTTCTAAAATAAGTACTTAATTGGTGAAGAGAAAAAGTAATAGGCCTATTTATCAGATGTTTAGGCTTGTCTACCTGGGGAAATAGCCTGGAATACTTATTGCATACTAACTCTTCAGGTAGACATTCTTAGTCCATAGTGAAAATATCTCTGTGTGTTTAGTTTAATCCACACTTTAGAATGAGTATAGACTGTATGTTGTACTTTAAATTCATCCACTAAATTTATTCTGCAATAACTCCCCCACATAGACAAATTCTTAATGAAAGTTAGTTAAAGAGTTCAGCAAAATAGCTGTAAAGCTTGGCTCTTCTTTTATGCAGTAAAATGCTTGCTCTCCTTCCCATGATGTGGCTTGTTGAGTAGGACTAGAGGAGATACCTCAGAATGTGGGAAGAAGTTTCCAATAGGAGCATCTGGGGTACAGGTCCATATACTTCTTCTTTTCCCCTAACTGCCCAAATCATTTAGCTTATGTGGTGTTTTCTGTGTTTGGTTGGTTGGTTTTTGGGCTTTGATTTTTTTAATGAGACGTAGAAAGAGTACACATTATGCTCTGGAATTTATGGTACTTCTCCTATTTTTCATAGTGCAAGGTGAACTGCTTGGGTGCTTGATCGGCAGAACAGTCCTGCAATACTCCAGCTCTCTACTGGAGACGTGTCACTCACTCTTCCTTCTCTTGGCACAGAGAGGATGAACTGATGAAGACAATGGTTTCTGGTCAGACCTGTCAGTGTGAAACATTTCTCTCCCTCTAAATTGAATATCAGTGTAATGATGCCTATGAAGTGGTATGAAATTTTGGAAGACAAACATGATAGATGTGAAAATATAATAAATCACCTCTCAGCAGAAACACCAAGTTTTCTCAAAACCTGAAAACTTCAGTGTGCCACAATTCACATATCAGGTTTTAAAATCCATAACTCAGATATCAGAAAACAAGACGAAGCAGACCTGCCAATATGCTAGTCCAGAAACTACTTAGAGTATTATTATTAAACTTTGTTAGAATTCACATGTCATAGGAGACAAACAGCAGCTTCTGAATATCCACATTTCCTTAACAGGCTGTAGCAGGTGAATATAGAGCAAGTGCAGTAAAGCACTGTCAAACCAAACCATTAAGGATGACAGACCCCAGCAGATTAAGTCATGATGGCAAGGTCAGTGGGATGTGAAACATGGCTAATGATGTCATGCCCTTGTCAGCTTGCATTGGCTAAACATGTTAAGGTTTACTAGCAAGCCCTATGGCTTAGTGCGTGCTACTAAAGAGAATTTCAACCTGAAATAGGTCAACATGAGCAGAATACAAATGCTTGCACCTCAAAGACTGTTGGTGAAAGTCGGGCACTGCTGAAGCCAATGGGAGCTTGGCCAATGACCTCTGTGAGGCCAGGATTTTGCCCTTTGGCTTTTACAGATATGACATTCAATTAAATCCCTTTTCTTATACTCTGTAGATTGGTTTTCATCGTATGTCATAAGACATTTGTAGATTGTAAACTGGGTAGCAGGGAACAGCATCTCATTAAAGATCTGTTCAAATCCCAGGTTAATGGGACCCTGTCCTTCCGGGCCCACCTCACACACACTGAAGAGCAAAGCAATGAAAGAAATCTCACCCTCAGTGCAAGGATGATCATGCTGTAGGAATTAGCTAATTTAGCCGTCTGAAAATGACTGCACAGGGTGCTCTATGCAAACAAGCAGAGTGGCATGGTAAGTCTGGAGGGAGCCATCACCAGCTTCCCCCTGTCAGAAAGCATTACGATGAGCAGGGGCTTAGCAGGAGATGTCTCCCAGCCGAGACAGAGCCACACTGACAGTTGGCATTCCAGGAGTCAGCCAGGGATTTCCAAAGGGGAGAGGGGCACTAAGAGGGGCTGGACAACAAGCCAAGGTGAAAGTGGACAGCATCTCTTTGAGGGACAGAAATCAGGGGTATGTCTCATGCTTCAAATAAGCGACTGACCTTGAAACTCCTTCTGCCTCCACAGAGGTGGATTGTGTTTTATACCAGTTTGGTTTACTTTCAAATCAACACTTAACAATAAGCACTAAAGCTACTTTCTTCAAACAGGTTTTGTTTGTTGTGGGTTTTTTTTACTGCTAGGCACAGGCATTGCTAGGCTTACCAGTTGAACAAAGCAAAAGTACTCCCCCATAGCCAGAGTTGCAAAGGCAAAGGAGCAAACATGCTCACCCCTAAAAGGCGATCAGCAGAGATTCTCAGAACATACAGAACAATGTCTGAAATGTTGTACGAGCAGTATCTCACCCCCACCCATCATTTCATAGAAACACAGGTCTCCCAAGCTCTGCTTAGCACATCTGAGGGCAGTAAAAGGGAAAGAGTGAAGACAGCATATTTAACCATTCTTCAGTGCGTTCTGTTGTCACACATTTCGAAGCACACTCCTAAGCATCTCCAAATTTATTTTTAGAAGTATTTTAGCTCAAAACCCTTGAAGTTCAACAGAATACCAATGACCAGTGGCTATGAAAAAGTTAGAAATCCCACTCTGACTCTCAGATCCATGCTTAGCTTCCCATGCAGTTATTTTGCGTTTTTTAATTGCAGATGCACATTTTTTAATTGCAGATGCACATTTTTAAATTGCAACATGGATAAGTATTTAAATTACACTTAATTATCTACATTACATGTATTTTCTTAATTAAAAAAAAAAATGGCTTATTGTTTTCTCCTACTAATGAAGTAAATAAAACCAGATGGGAGGAGATGCAATTTACTCATTCTAAAAACGTAGGGGCCAAAGTCTTAGATACATTTAGGCAACTAAAACTAAGGAATTATAATGAATTTTTTAGAAGTGCCCAGCAGGCTAGATGCCTTTCTTCTGCTAATGTCAATGATGGTTTTACTGTCAAACTGCCAAAAGAATGGCAATCTGAAAGATAGGAAATAGAGCATTATTAGTGTCAATGCCAGAAAATGTTAATGCAGGTGATATTATGGCAAATGAAATCAGACACAGACAAGCAGGTTTTAGAGAAGGATAATCATATATTGAACAAGAATTTGTGTCCTTAAGAATTCTAGAAGTGCACAATATCTCTAATAATAGTTGTTTAAGAGACACTTCATGAAATATAGTGACCTCAAAAGACAGTAAGAATTAGGTAGATGTAATAATCCTCTAGTGAAGAGGCAGATGATGTCAATCAGAAAAAAATCAACAGTAAAAAAGGAGTGTAATAAGCGTGCAAAGTAACAAGTTTGTGTGTTATTGCCACAGCTTTTGTGGCTGCTCGTGGACAGACCCATAAGACAGCCCTCGGCAAAGGACATTAAAGTTCCTGGGGCTGAGATACAAAGACCTGTATTTTGCTACTGACTTAACCTTCCTCCCACTTTCTGTGCACATACAGATAAACCTCCAAAGCCAAGAGTAAGAGGGAAGATGACATGTTTCAACAAGAAGACCAATTTTGGTGAAATTCAAATTATTGTGACTAGCCAAAAGCAAATAGGAAGTTCTGGTTAATTTAGTTTCATTGTGAGCAACCAGAAAGACACAGGAATAAAGGTATGGACAGCGAAAGTTTCTGGGAACATGAACATTTCAGGTAAGATAGAAAGCACCATAGAAACCTTATGCTAACATGAACAAAGATGAAACAATATGACAACAAAGGATTATTGCCATCAGCAGGCAGAACAAAGTGTGATCAACTACAACATGGTCTTAATACAGAACGAAAGCAAAGAAATTATTTTAATTCATAATGTCCCGTATATCAGAAGTTGATCAGAGTGTCAAAGTTACACACATAGAAATACATGAACAAACAATGGAGACACTAATGACCAGAAGCAGTCATACTGACCAGGGACCGGGCAAGTAGCAAGCCAGAAATATGTGAGGTTCAACAGCAAATATCAGCCAGAAACCAATACAGGGGTGAAAAAGGGTCTGTAGAAGAACAACAAAGCAACAAACTGGCATAGGCATAAAGTGAGTTGCAAATCAGTCAGGCATAAGCAGATGAATGGAAAGACATCCACACAGTTTTATTCAGCTAAAGAAAGAGAATTCTAAAATGCTACTTTAGTGCATTTTATATTGAAATCCACTTTCCATCCAGAAGTACCATCATTGGCACAATCACAAGGAAAAAGGTATGTAGTTATTAAGCACATATTAATGTGTTAGAGAAAATGTAAAAATGTTACAGAAAAAAGCAGGTTATGGAATGTAACTGCTGAAATAAATATGCATGTAGGGCCAAGAACGTAACAAATTTGGCATAAAAGTATATTCAGTTGCAAATCCATACGTGTGCATGATTATGAAAATCAATAAGAATTTTCTTTTCTTTACTGAAGTATAAATACAAAAAAAGATCAAAATGAATGCCTTCAGCAAAGTTCCCTTGTTCCTGGTTTCAGGCCAGTAAAAAAGAGTTTGAAGAACAGTTTTCAGAGGGCATAAAACCCAAATAATTAATCATTTCTTCAAACACATCAGGAGCAGGAAGCTATAGAGTTCGTAGACCCATTAATTGATCAAAGTACAAAAGGAGCTCTCAGAGAAGATAAAGCAGAGGAGGAAAATTAAATTATTTTTGTGCAGCCTTGAAGGAGTTTAGGGAAATTTCTGGGCTGGAACCTTTCTTCGTACATCAGAGGGGATGTGTCAGAGGAACTAGTTCAGAGCTAGTTCATTAGAAGAATCTATAGGAGAAATTGTCAAAATTAAGGTAACAAATTGTCAGGCCCAGATGATTTAAAAGCTGACCTACTAAAGGAAGCTACAAGGCATTTAGAGGTGCCATTGCACTGCAGGAGTGGAGAATGGTGAAGATCATGACAAATTTTTAGCAGTTGCAAGGTGTATCTGGACAGCTACAATCTAGGAGCTGTAGCACCTACTAGTTTGACAACTGTGTCAGGAGAATTGGTAGGAACTAAAGCAGCAAATATTGGGAAAGTACAATACCCTGGAGAAGTAGCTTTCAAAAAGGGGAGCCGCCTTGTAAACCAGGCAGAGTTTCTTGAAGGCATCCAAGAAGAGACCTAGTTAAGAACATTGGCACAAAACCACAAAAGAATGGCTGTGCTGAGTTTGCTAAGAATCCTGTCTGCAAAGTGAATGTCTGGGAAAAAGAAGACAACCAGGGCAGAAATACATGATGTTCCTGATGAGTACTCATAGGACTTTCAATCATTTTGACTTTCATGAACTCCTCAGGCAACCTTTATTTCTATGTATTTAGTAACCTTCAATGGATTTGTCATCTGTGAACAAGTCCAGTCTGTCCCTTGAATCCATAAATACTACCCACATTATGTGCAGCAATGAATTTTGAAACTTAACTACACATTGCATGAAGAATCACCTGACAATTTTTGTTCTAAGTGTGTCTTCTAGTAGCGTACTTCAGCGTCCTCCAGTTCGTGTACAAGAAGAGACAATGAATGAACAATTCCCACCCAATTCTACACGTAATAATTGAGATTTAATCTCTTGGGATCCCTGAAAAGCATTTGACAACATCCTTCACCAAAAATACTGCAAAAACCTGTGCTACAACAGGATAGGAAAGGAACTCCTTTTGGGGGTAAATTAAAAGTTAAGGTTTAGCAAATGTGGGGTAGGAATAAACAACCAATTTTCTCAGTACAGGGAAGGTACCAGTAGAGCCTTACTGAGGCATGTGATAGGTCTGCCCTGTTCAACATACTTCTAAATTATCTGGGAAAAGAGGTGAACAGTCAGATGCCAATGTTTTCTGTTGATAAGAATTCATTCAGTGTTATCATTAAAAAAAAAAACAGAACTGCAGGAAGCAGACTGACTGGATGATTAAGTGGCCGATGAAACTCAAAGTAGATAAATGTAAAGTAGCATGCATGAGAAAAACAATCCTAACTTGACATCAAGAGTGACAGTCTTTGAATTAGTGTTATCATTCAGAAATAAGATCTTGGAAATTTAATAGGCAGTCTACGAAATTGTCAAATCAATGCTCAGGAGTAATTAAAAAAGCAAATTGAATGCTAAGAATTATTAGGAAATGAAAAGAGAAGGGAGAATGTCATCCCACACCGCATAGATGTGGGACACCCACACACTGAATACTGTGGGCAGTTCTGGTCCACCTGTCTCCAAACTGTGTAGCAGGTCTGAAAAAGGGGTTCAGAGATGGAGTATCAGGATGAGAAAGGTATCAAATGGCTTCCGCATCAGAAGTGATTAAATAGATTAGGCTTTTTCAGTCCGAGAAGAGATGACAGAACAAGGCTACAAGAAAGGCCTATGAAACCACAAGTGTATAGCAAACATAAATAAGGACCCTGTGTTCATTGTGTTTTCTAATGCAAGAACCAGAAAGTAACAAAGAAAGCTGGAAGATGGCAAATTCAAAACAAATGGAAGAAATAAAAGTCACCTGTGTTTTCCCATAGGCTTTCACCAGAGTTTCCCTGGCTTTAGAAAGTGATTAGTCAAACCAGGGTAAGAAAAAAAGAGAATCCCTCCAGCTCTGTGAAATGTGAAGATAAAATATGTAGCCTGGGAACCATGGGTCACCAGAAGCTGAGACATTATGGCTTCCCTGGCTTTGTACACGTCCCAATGAATCACCAGTTTGTTGCCATAAGAGATTATTGTTGCTATAAGATAATGCATTGAATGAATATTCTGGCTGCACAGGCTTAGACTTTCTCATGTGCTTAATCAATATGCTCCAGCTTCTAAGACTGACAGCTAATAACATACTTTCAATTTTTGTTCAAATAAGGTAAATCTATTCAGTATGGGACACACTGTCAGACAGTGACACTTGACTATGAAAAGGATTATACTTTTTCCAGTGGCACTTTAAAGTTTCACACCTGAAAGCTGTAAGATCTGCTGTGAAAGAAATAGGTGAACAAATTGATACATGAGCAGTGCTTCAACAGGAGGTCCAACCATAGCATGTCTTCAAGTCTTCACGGCAGCTGAACATGGCCTCCATGTTGTTGACTCCACCGTACTGATTTAGGTACAAACGAAGTTCATTTCAGCACAAAACTCCTCAGTTTTAACAATACCTAATACTGAGATGGTAGTTTGCTAGTTTAAGTCTTGATTTACCACTTTGCAGAAACCTCAGACTGTCAGTTGCAGAGCTCAGAATTTGAAGTTTGCTTTGCATCTACTGAGTTCAGTAATACTGGGTAGCACTATTTGGTGGTATTGATGCCAGTGAATCCTGAGCTTTTTCTGAAGCTCCAGCTGTGAGAAACAACGTGTTTGTGAATGGGCACATCAGTGGCAGAGGTACAGCAAGCCTGAAGACAAGCCTGAGATTTTGTAGTGGTCTCATAGTAATGGGCACGACTGAGAGACTCATTTCACCACCAGTCTCTGTCATGTTCAGCTGCAGAAAGAAGTTCTCAGCTCTTTGAAAGATTATCGTCTTTGAATCTTTGAAAGATTATCATCAGTTTTGAAGCCTTCTTGTTAAATAGACCAGGCTACATTGGAACTTGGCAAAAAGCTCTATACGAAGAAAAATAACAGAGACCTCAGAAGTATCACTTCTCAATGTCTTCCCACAGAAGAAATGAAGAGTTACAAAATGTCCCTGGCTTTGCTTTGCTTCTGTTGCTTCCTGCATGGTGTGTGATGGAGCAGGCATTGATCTCTACAGGAGTGGGCAAGTAGGAACTGGCTGGGAGGTGTCCAGTGTCACAAGATCAGGACCCCTGTGCACACACAAGCATGTGTTTGTACGCACACACCCATCCCCAGGCAAGGAAGGAATGATCAACCGGGCTGCTACCCATCTGCTCCTAGAGGTGCAGAGGGCACCTCACCACTGCCTGACCTCCCTCCTGGGAAACTCCTCAGGGTGGGCAGAACTTCTGTATCTGTTCACTGGATATCTAGAGAACCTTCTTAACCCTAACTGCATGGGGGAGGTGTGCAGCCCGCTAAACTGTCATCAGCCAGATTCCAGACAGAATTTAAAGCACAGACCTGCTCTACGCAGTATGTGCCAAGTCATCGTACCTCACTTATCCAGGCAGGTTTGACAAACCAAGGACCATACTCGTCACAAAGACAGCATTGTTTCAAGTTTTCAGGGATACAGAGCTCCAGCAGTTCCAATTACCTTCAGCTACAGTTATCGGTGTTAAGTACTCTGAAAATGAAAGCCTTGAGGCCTTGATTTTGGTTAGTTGAAGGCAGCTAAAAAACCTCAGCCCATTTATCCCATCAGTGAGAAAAGACACTGGAGCAGTTACAAAATGAAAGGAAATTTTACTGGAGCTTTCTGCTAGCATTTTCACAAACTTCCCAAGCAGGAATTTCAGAATTCAAACAGCTAGTTGTTCAGAACTGGCAGTACAGAAAGTCTCACAGAAAAACAGAATAATATAAGAAATCTCAACGTGTCCTTTGCCAGATAATTGAAAAACATCCTTCAAATTTTTCTGACATGTTTTTGAACTTGCATTTTACTCTATGAATTGATGTTAAACTGTGACCCTTTGCTGGGCCATTTGCAAACAGGAAGATTGTCAGATCAAATCATTATAAAATATAGCCACATTTACATTCCAATTTTAGTCTGCATTTCTCTGGTGAGGCAGACAAAATAAGAGGTTTTTTAATTGAAGTGACTCCCAGAATGCTAATGAATACTTGATTAGGTTGGGACATTTTCATAAGTCTGATGTTCGTATTTTGCCGACAAAATGCCAAGGAGACAGCCGACCTCGTCTGATATTGTCCTGTTCAATGAAGGAAGCACACAGGGAACTGTATTCTTTTTTAAAACTACAAAGATTGTTTCGCTTGTCCAGAGATTGACAGAAGGTGGCAGAACAAAACAGAAGTGAGAAAAGTTAGCACATTTTTATGCTCATGTTTTTACTTACCGGTAGAGTATTTTTCTGAGAGCACAGGCTGTGTTGGACTTAGAAAGCAGAAACATGTAGTTTGCTCATTTCTGCAGTGACATGAAGTCGGCATTTGTTTCTTTATGGGACAGACTTCACAGTAAACAGAAAATGTGAAGGTTTTTCAGTGCAGTGTTTTGCCTTTACCACTTGACAGATTTTTTCAGCAGAAACACAGTCATTAGGCCGAATGCTCCCTCTTGCATTCTGCGCAGTAACGTACACTCAAGCGAAGCAGGACTCAGTACAGCAGGAGAATGAGGGCTTGTGCTCTAGCTTTGCAGAGGTGCAAGTAATTACCCACCCCAAGCAGTAGATGAGAACTCATCTAGTGCACTCTGCCTTCTAAATGGCACAGCTGGTTCAATCTGAACTGCTCCTTCTGCCAGATCCCTCATTTCTCCACCATGGCACTGCTGGATTAACTCCTCTCTCCAGAACCCAGGGTGTATAACCAAAGATGCAATATTAGCATTCAATGCAAATATGTATTAAAGAATCCCTAAGAGTGATGAAATGCAAATAATATGCAAGTAACTTATTCTCCAGAATTTGTCAAGACAGCAGCCATGTTCACAGCAGATGGCATCCAGGGATGAAAAGAGAAAACTCAGTCACCCAGCAGAGGGAAGCAAGTTAGTGACACCAGAGCTGTCTTGAGCAATGTGGGCTTGTGAGCATCAGGACAGGAGACCTCCAATACAGGGACAACCTCCTGCATCCCCAGTCTGATCTCTCTTTCAGCCTTTGAACAAAACAAGCAGCCACATTATCAGCCTCTTTAGGGAGAGAATGATCCTTAAACTCTGTTTCAGAAATTTCAAAATTGAGCATTGTCATGAAAAACATTGTCTTTGTTTGAGCATTTTCAAATCAAACTTTGGGAGTTTAATAATTTTAAAAATGAAATGGCAAACAAAAGCAGAATGTTTTCTGCCAATATTTCAACTATTTCAAATGTTGATTGGAAAGTAACATGGAAATGGGCATGGAGTAAGAATACGAGTTGTGAGGACAGCATAAGAACATCTGAATAAACAAGAGCTGACACAAAATCTTCACTCAATTTCATGACCAAAGTGTTACAGATTCAGAAAGCTGAGATTTTTCTCTCTTTTTCATGTCCTGGAAGTAGCAGTCATAAAAGTCCCCAGACAGATGCTATTTCACTTTCCCACAACTAAAGGACAAATGAATCTTTGAGGAAAGGCCTGCCTCTCAAACTGCCAGCTACCGATGTGACAGGCAGAGAAGTTCCCCTGAGATTTAAATGCATACCTAACAAAATTCCATAATCTGTGCCAACACAGCATTTAAGTGGCTGCTGATATTATACATAGGTCTGAAAGCTATCAGAACTGCCTCAGCTACAAAAGGGAAAAAAAATCTTTTCCAGGATTAGCCTTTTATTTAGTCTTCAAGATACGTCAATGCGGAAAATGTAAAATGCTTTGCTTCCTTACTTAACAAGTCATCATTTGCATTAAAACAAGCAGAGTACTTAACATTTTACCAACAGAGAAGCACGCTGGAACAAGGTATCCCAATAGCAAACGTTTCTCAGCAGAGGAAGGACTTTATTGCATCAGCAGGTTCAGCTGTTAGCTACTCAGAGACCTTAACAAATATTTGCAATGCATTATAGGTAATTAAATGTTGAGGGGCTCATTTTGGAGAGCAAAGCCTGCTTATTCTGTGCCTTGAAAATATGCTCATAACAATGACAGGGCTTTTTTTAGTTCTAGCTTCATGTTATCATTAAGTGCAAGGTTATATCACACTTCAATTGATTAAGTGCAGATTGCCCTGGTAGACAGATTTGATTATGTTGCAAGTATGAGCTCTGGGAGAGTAATTAGTAGTTTCACCCTCATTCTGCATCTCCAGTTCCACATTTGGATTATGAGCAGAGCCTTTCAGGTTCCTTAATTTATTTTTACAAGATATCACAGATCCACAGCTGTTTGGCAGCAGACACAGAAGAAAGTGCATTTGTGAAACATATTAAGTTGTTAATAATTAAGGCATTTCTTGTTTTGGTGACATCCATCCTTGTTCAACTTATCTGCAGTCGCAGTCAGCAATAGCTGTGGAAGAAATGGAGCAAAGACAGCTAAACTGTTTAGGCAGCAGCATTAATGCAGACTGATTGCTTTCTTCACCTGTTCACTGTTTTCTATTTAAAATTGTCAGGTGGCTGGCAAAGCACTCAGGAAACTTTACATTTCTCCAGTCATGATTTTCACAATGCAGGTTTTTTGTTCTTGACTTTTATTCTTTTGTCTTGCAGGGACATAGGCACAAAATCAGATTCTGAATTGTATGCTAACATGAAGTTAATGAGAGGTAAGAATAGACACTAATATCCCAAATAGCTCTATAGAGAAGATTTTGGTGCCTAATACCCAGTAACGCACAGTATAGATGCAATTTAAAATGTTGAAAGTGAAAAAAAAGCATTTAAATACTTTTCCAAGAGAAACATGAACCTAAATAGCCCCGCAAAATGACCAAAGATTTGGTAGGGAGAATTGCTGACCAAACTACCATATGCATAATTATTAAGTAGCTTACTAACCTCAGTAAATATACTTAAATGCCACAGGTGGAGCGGCAAAGTGAAATACGTTTGATGTGGTACTACAATAGCATGTCACCCTCTGCCAGTATTTTCTTCCAACATGTCTGGGACTTTGAGTGCAGAATTTTGGGTCACCAGTCTTCTGCATTTGGAACATCTATATTCATTGCAAAACCTCTCTCTAATGATTGCTTAAAATATAGAAGCACCTATTTGTTTCAAAAATCTCTTTCCTGGAGGTGGTTTGTCTTTATGGAAAACATCAGTTGGAAATCACGAAACAGGTTTGGATATTATTTAAAAGCATTCTTGTTTAAAAAAGTTATGTCGGCAATGTGCCACAATCCTAATTACTGCGGAGAAATTAGCAAATAGTTATACGCAAATAAATGAAGCTAATCAAGGTTATTAGCACATTTGGTAGTCAGTCATTTCATTTGCTTTAGGCTATGTTAGAGCATTGGTATGGGAGAATCTGCTAAAGGAAATAAAACAACAGAACTTTATTATGTGAGTATCCGACATTTCTATAAACATTACAAATGTAGCATTGAATCAGCTAAACTACTCAATATCACACTGGATTGGCTCTGGTAATGCATATTATGTATATTATGGGAATGGTTTTATATGGAAGGTAGGGTTGACAGTCCAATATATGCTATTTCCCAGTTTCTTCTAGGGGTGTGTCTACACAGTTAAAGGACATTTCTATGCCAGGCTTTTGCTTCAGGCTGTATTTGTTACTGGGGCTGTCTGTTTTGAGTGTTGCTGCCTAAATGTTTCTGTCATTTCAGGAAGCAAGACTTGGAGAAATCTGTGGGTTTACCAGTGTTAAAAAATCTGATGGCAGAAGAGGCAAATCTGGCACTACCATGTTTTGACACAATGGCTGATTCCTGCTTCTGAGCCTCACTTTTTCTGCCCTGTGATTGATCTACCCAAATTTTGCCAGTTTTTCAACTTCTGAGTTGAAAAACTGGTTTGTTCATGTTGGGTGGAGACTCCTATTTTTTCAAGAATTTCCTTTTCTTTGGTGTTGCTCAAGCTGCTCCAGCAACTGGGAGGGCACTATCCCCTTGATGTGACTCATAGCCTCCAGGACACCCAGCCAAGGCAGATTTGTCTTTCATGGGTGTTTTGGGCTCAGCTGCTTCTCAATGCTGTAGCAGAGATGACTCAAAGGCCAGAAGGAGAAAGAGAGGAATGAAGATCCTGGGAAGGCTGAGGCTCAGCAGTGGAAGATAAAAGTATACTGACTGCCCAAATGGATTGTGGCTGAACCAGACAGAAAAGCAACTCATTGCCCAGAAAAGCCCCAGAAGCACAGGGAAGGTGGCAGCAGCAGCAGGGGGGGTAAGCCATGGGACAGGTGCCATACACGTCTCTCCCAACGAAGCTGTCTACATTTTGCTGGTTCACTATCAGAGTCTTGTCCCCAGCGACAATAGGTGCTAGTAAGATTAAGACTGGACTTTAATCAGTGCCAGTGTGCTGGCATAGTGAACAGAGGTGTCCAGATATTAATCCTGCTGGCACTCGCTAATTTGCTTACCACAAATACCAGCTCACTTAATTGCTCTCAAAAGGTTCATTCTCCCCATCTGTAGGACCAGGTTCTAGATGACTGTGGTTCAAGAGAATGACAGCAGGATTTAGGCATGTGTACTTAGAAGCTCAATAAAAATGTTAGACTTCAAGACTTTATTGCAATTCTCATACACACACATACTCGGCTCTTATTTTAGGACTGTCTCTCTCGTTATATCAATACTAATAAGTTAAACAGTTCAAGGGAGCATTCCCAGGCACTGGAGCTGTCAGAGTTGCCTCCAGCTGAAGGCTGGCCTGTGCCAGCTCTGGCTCTCAAACCACCCCTAGAAACATATTGGGAGTCAGCAAAGCCTGGGTTCTTTCCTATCAGACAGGTCAGATGTGACACCTTACTCTAAGGTATGGGGCAGTTTACCAGAGACATGGGCCATTTCACACCAGCTGGTTGATGAGTTCAGACATAGTTTTTATATGATGCTGCAGTCAACTTCCTGTTCCCCATACCTCATGCTTTGTGTGCATTTTTTTTTTAATTATGGCTTATATTTAATGTACAATAAGTCTTAGAAGAGAAACAATTCCACTGGTTAATTTTAATCAGATTTGCTCAGCTCTGCTTAATCTCCTAGAAGCTAGCTCAGACTGAGCATCTTCAAAAACTTCTCACAGGTATTAGCATGCAAGAACATGCTATATTAGTGGTATATCATTGAGTTCCAGAATGGTGTCATCCTCATAGTAGTAAATGTGTTATTTGTTATATTGTCTTCTATTTTTTCTAATATTGGCTCAAATCATTGTAATAATTGTAAATAATTGTGATGTTCACTTTTATGTTTGTAGGCTGAGTCCTTCTACCCATGACTCAGGTCCATACTCAGAAGATCCTAATTCGTTTTTGAGAACTCTGAATTCATTCATCATTCATTCATTCATTCATTCATTCAGACATGTTCTCATGAGCTCAGCCCTTGTTATGTTCCTCCACTTTTTTTCAGCGGGGTACAACTTCAGATATTGAAATACGGAAATATTGAATATTACTTCTCACCTAGGAAATGAGAAAGACTTCATTGTATAGTTTATGGATTGTAAATGACGAGGGAGCCACTGTTTTCATAGTCTGCAGTCACCAGTGGAATGTTTCTAATATGTTGCAGATACGGAATGGCAAAATGAGACCTCACTTGGAATATTGTGTAGAGTTCTGGTGTCCTCAACATAAAAAGAACATGGAACTGTTGGAACAAGTACAGAGGAGGGCCATGAGGATGATCAGGGCACTGGAGCAGCTCCCGTATGAAGATAGGCTGAGAAAGTTGGGGCTGCTCAGCCTGGAGAAGAGAAGGCTGCTTGGAGACCTCATAGCAGCCTTCCAGGATCTGAAGGGGGCTTACAAGGATGGTGGGGAGGAGCTCTTCATTAGGGACTGTAGTGATAGGACAAGGGGTAATGGGTTAAAACTTAAACAGGGGAAGTTTAGATTGGATAT
>JANHGB010034189.1:0-21942 GCA_026283785.1 Coracopsis vasa
TTCTTTTCTTTTCTTTTCTTTTCTTTTCTTTTCTTTTCTTTTCTTTTCTTTTCTTTTCTTTTCTTTCCTTTTCTTTCTGAGGAATCTCAGCCACTACTCTGATTGGTGTTTTAGATAGTTCCAATGGGAAAAATAGGGTGGAGGGAAGAGAAAAGAACTGCCAAAATTGTAATTCAGGATTTTACATGGTGCATATAAAATCAGGAGCAGGACTGAATTTTTATTTACAACATTAGATTTTAATGTTGCAGAGTCTAGCACCCTGGCAGAGTATGTATTCCTGTGAGTAAACCCACTGTCATCAAATTCTGCAAATAATAGTTGTTGCGTTTTTTTCAGGAATACTTCAGGAAGGATCTTCCCTAAAGGCCATGTAATGACTAACTAAAAGCTTTTCAGTTATAACCTGATGTGTTTTCTAGATAATATTTTCTTAGTAAACAAAAAACGATAGAAAATTATTGACTATTTGAGAAGTAAAGTATTTTAAATATGCAAAATTTAATCGATTTAATGCTTGTTTTGAATGTGATGGTCTTGCTAAAACAATATGAGTTGTCCTTCCCACTTCACATTTGTGATTTGGAGATACTAAGATAGAATCAGTCTTCAGCCCAGTAGAAGTGAGTCCTTTTCCTGTAATCATAGTTATTCTTTAAGAACTCAGCCCTCAAGTGGTTTGGATCAGGCCTTTATGTAGTTTAATGAAAAATATGTAGCACACTTCATGACGAGATTTGGAAGTACTTGTACCTTATTAAGAAAGAAACAAAAAGAAACTAAACCAAAACCTAAACCAGTGTCTGTCAGGAAAAGGTCATTCACAGGAAATTGTTGAGAGTTATTCTACAGAGAATATAGTCTTTCAAACTGTGTGAATCTTGACTGTACACCTGTTCAAAAAAGGTCTGTTTATTTCTTTCTGCTGCCACAGTAGTAAATTGTGTTTTCTTTTATCTCTCCCCAAAGCAATCACAGTATTTTACCGAAACTTCTCAAAAAAACCCATTATACTTGGGTAAGCATAAAGATGAACACCAATATAAAGGTTACAAAACACCAAAAACCTCCCCAAAACAAACACATAGAATCATAGAATAGTTAGGGTTGGAAAGGACCTTAAGATCATCTAGTTCCAACCCCCCCTGTTGTGGGCAGGGACACATAACTCAAAGCAAATGATTGTCATGAGTACTCACTATTTTTTTTGTTTTAAATACTAAATTTTAACTAGGGCATGAGGGCATGGCAATGTTAAGACACTGTTGAACTATGTTATCTTAAATCCTGCCTTACTGAGGATGTTCTACTTATAATGTTCCGTGCTGTCCGTATAGATAATGGACAGATACCAGCTTAATTTGCATGGCAATTCAGGTCCAAGAAAACAGTTGCCTTGGAAAGTCTAAACTCTTGTGGTTTTCATCATGATCTTGAATGTGGCTGTAAGAACCCATACAAGAGATGTGAGGCTGGTGATCTTACATCATGTATTTCACGAAGAAGAAAGAGATACTTGGCCTTGAGGGAATTAAATCCATAGGATTAAAAAGAGTTTATTTTGAACCCAGAAGAGTTCTCTTAATGCTAAGCCATTGGAAAGCCACCACACAAGCATTTTCACAAGTGAAATATACTTGAAGCTTTTGTCGTTAAGTACACACAGTATATGGAAATTGGGACATAAAAAGGACTTGTAGTGATTAGGATGCAATGACAGTGTTTGCAGTTACCTGGTTACTATTTTGATTACTGTTCTTTCAACTGTTTTGTCTACTTCTATTCTTTTACTCCAGTAGCAAACTAGAATGAAAGGCATGTTCTAAGGACACACATTTTGCTGACACCCATTTTCTTTTATGCATACCCCTTCTTTCAACAAAAATCAGGTTTATGACACCTGGTCTCTTTCAGGAAGATTGTGAATCTTGAAACCTTGTCTCTAAGCTGTATGTTTAGTGAAGAGTATGACCTAGAAATGCTAGAACATAAGGAGTAAAATACTTTCTTAGAAGCAGAAGCAATAAATTCAAGCCTGCTTAGACAGAGGATACTGTGAAATCACAGTTCCTTCATTCCTGGCAAGTATTGTAAACTGTAGAACAGTAAGACCACATTTTCTACACATCTTCCTCTTATTAGAATCAACATTGCTTTATTAGGTGTTGATTCTAAGAAAAGGATCAGGGAGCCTGAATGCAAAACCTAGGTGGAGTTTGCCTGATATTTCCTCCTGGTTTCTTACACACTTAGTGAAAAGAGGCAGAATTAGATTTATATATCCCATTTTGTTTATTCAGCTTTTTCTTCCCTTTCAAATAAAATATTAAATTGCCATGCAAAATGGAAAATCTGATCTACCTTACTAGGAAGATTAAGAGAAGTTTATGTTTTATACAACTGGATTCTTCACTTCTCGGGATGGGGAGTTCTCTTGTTCACATCCTCGGTATTGTGCTTTGTTTTCATAGTTTGGGAGCGTTTTTGTGATTTTCTGGAATAAATTAATCAAATACAATGGCTGGGTTTCACTACACCTCATTTTTGATGTGCAGCATGTAGACTTCCATAGTTGAACTAATCACCTGAAATCCATTTTATGATTTGTGGAAATAAATAATAATTTTTAGGACTTGATTCATCAGGCCTGGTTTGCATATCCACTTCAGAAAATACTCGTCTGTACCTAAAATTGCCTATTTTTCTTCATTTATTATAAAATGAGACCAAGGTGATTTTGTCAGATCTTTAGCAGACATCTGTCATCATCTATACTGCACATCTATAGACATGAATATTTGGATGAATCCTTTCCAACTTATCTTTGAAGATTCAAATGTTGTACTTGGGCAAGTGCCTAACTTATTGCATTCCTAAACAATGCACATTTTTCATTATCTTTGTACTACAATTTTAATGCACTTTCCTTTTAACTGGATTGGATGTTTACAGTTTAGCAAAAGGAATATTTTGCCTATATAACTGTTTAAAGAAGATCAGATTACTCTGTATGCAAACAGAACAGTCAGGGATATGGGATCTGGCTTTATCATTCAATTTGGAATGGACATCAGAAGGTCATCTAATCCAGCCTTCTGCACAAAACTGTTCAACATTAATTTCAGACCAGGATGCTCAGGGCCATCTCCAGTCAGGTTTTCAAGACCTCTGAGGACAGAGAATCTGAAGATTCTTCGGATAACCTGTTCTCCTGGTTGTTTATTCTCACGGGGAAAAGCTTTCTTCTTATCTCCAGATGAAATCTCTCCTGATTCAATTTATGATATTATTGCTTACCCTTCCAGCATGCACAGCTATGAAGGTCATGGTTCTCTCTTCCTAATGACCTCTTCGTAGATACTGGCATGTTAGGTCTGCTGAAAGCCATCTCTTCTCCAGACTGAACAAGCCCTGTTTCCTCAGCTCCTCTTATGGGGCAGTGCACAAGTTCTCTAACCATCTGATGATCGCTGGCCAGCTAATACAGCCCAATATACTAGGATGCACTGCTGACTCATATTTACTCTGCTGGCCATCTTTGCAGCAGAGCTGCTTTCCAGCAAGTGCATTCCTAGCCTTTATCGTTGGAAGAGTTTCTTCCTTCCCAGGTGCAGGACTTTGTCTGAATCCTTGCTGAATTTCATGAACCCATTCCTCCAGCCTGTCTAGGTTTTTCTGAATTGCAGCTCTTCCTTCAAGCATATTGATTGCCTAATTTTCAAGTTACCGTATGTTTGTATTTATTATATTATGATAATCTACAATCATATATTTTAATTAATCTCTCATAAGAAAGTAAAGAAAGAAGGAAACAAGAAAGTCTAGATGTCAAAACTGAAAAATGTAGTACTTCAAGCCACTGAGGTTTTGATCCGTTTTCTTCTTTGTAGTGGTATGACCATAGTCTTTCAGTGCTTAGCAACACACTAAGACACAGGGTGCTGTTTCTTTCTTTTCCTGATTACTATCTTTTCAATAACATTTAATAAACCCCCCTGCTAGCATCTAGTAAAGATTCCTAGTATCAACTTTAGAAAAAAACAATCCTCTGGTGGTTAAAAAGCTCATCTGAAATATCAAAACCCTGTTTTAAATTCGAAGACTGAGAGTGAATTTACCCTATAGACTATAACATGGTGTTTGAGTATTTGTACCTGCTTAGACAACAAAATAAGCTGTAGGTGCACAAAGTTCCAAATAGTCGAGATATTCTAGATCTTGCAGATTTCCATGCTGATGTCAGAATTTCCTCTGATGCCTCTACTGCGTAGGATATCATCAGCTGGACAAAATAAAGATTCATAAAGGTGCCTACCAATCCTAGCTCAAAGTACTATCTCTTCTGAACTCTCTCTTTTTCTTTCTTAAGTAGTTTGTCTTGGGAAAAAGTCTTTCAACAAATGCAGATCAAAATCACATTTCATAATTTTTTTTTTTTAATGAAGCAGATTTTCTCTTTGTAGCCAGATCTACCTATAAATATTGCTACATAGCTTCCAGTAGTTTAGATCCTCAAATCCTTCTATTTCCCAGATTGCCTGCCAAAGTGATGTGATGTATATAGCACAGAACCAAAAGTAATTGATATAATTTAACTGACATTATTTTAGCTGATTTTGCAAATTGCCACAAATTAAATTACGGTGATTATTTCTAGTAAAATAGATGAAACATATTAATCTCTTTTCCTCTAATACTTAATTTTCCTTAAGAGGCCAGCTGGGACTGAAAAAATAATTTAACACATATAAAGAAATATTCAAGATTACTATATTATTTGTTTCTCCTCTGAGAGGCTAATGAACTGGTTTTGATTCAAACTTAAGATGCTAGAGCTATATTTGAAAGCTTCTGAATCTTTGAATTTCCTTTGGATGTAAGGAATGAGAGACTTTGCTACCTCTTTAGAGATTTGGTCCATGGTTTCTTGCACTGGAAGACAGAAAGTGAAAATGCACATAGACTTCTTGCCAAAGCTTAATAAAGCATTGCTGTCTGATAGTTCTAGTATTTGGAAGCTATTGGACTTGAGGGAGAAAGTGAAGGTCTGAGGGAAATTTGCGTAAGAGGTGAAATTCTGTACTAATCACAAGACCTGTTACACAGATTGAGGAGCTCTGCATAAGAAATATACCAGCAACCATTTTTTTAATCCAGAAAAATGTAGAGCTACTCATACTGGCAAACCCACCGATTTGAGATAACCTACCAGGAAAGGTTTAATAAATATCCTCAGACAAGTGTTTAGAGATTACAATTATGATTTGAATTTACAAGGTGGTCAATAGCTGCAACACCATAGTGGAAAGCTGAATGACCTAAACTACAAGCCTAACTTTTAAATTACTGGAGTTTCCTGAGCAAACTATTGCCATAACTCCTTTCTACACATATAAATGTCTGCTGAGTCAGGGACAGCACATGTTGTGGCTAGCTTAAACATATGGGCTTACTTATAAATGTTCTCCTTGGCCATCTAGGGTCTGCCAAAGCAAATGCCAAGTGGCTGAGCTCTGGCTGAGCTGCCTTCAAAAGGTACAGCCTTCGCATTATGAAAAGCAATGAAATGACACCATGTGCAACAGGTAACAGAGAGACAAGTTGGTCTAGTAGAGCTCCATTTCCTGAAAATGGCCCTTCTTCTCCACTAACTCTTAGAAAAACTCCTGCAAGCTTTCAAAGCTGTATAGGCAAAACTGAAATTTGCTACATCAAAGATGAAGAGCTGCCATGGGTAAAAGAAACAGGTTGAAGAGGTGTAAAACTTCCTGGGAGTGGGCAGACAGCTGCAAGAAAGGAAAACCCTAAAGATTCAGGCTGTTTTGTTGGTAGCTGCTGCTAGTAGGAAATAATTCTTTGATTACCTTGTACTCTCTGATTTACCATACTTTCTGATTTCACCCTCAGCTGTGGGGAATCAGTATTGTAAGGCACGGTGGGTACCAGCTGGTTTATCTCTGGGTTATTTGCTTACTTACATTGTTACTGCTCAGTACCAGGTTTGATTTCCAGTATGATTATATTGCCTTACAAAAGCTGAAGCTTTGTTCACTGAAACAGTTTTGCATGTCTGGAGGACAGAACAGAGAGAAGTCACCGTGTGATTGGTATTGTTTTGCCCTTTACTTCAAAATTTCACACTGCTGCTATGCATGCTTCTTTTTAATTGAAATTAGATAGAATTTTTGGAGGAAAATATTTGGGGTTTTGTGGTTTGTTTTTTTTTTCCAAACTCTCCTTGGACTCTTTTTTTTTTTTTGGTAGGACCAGCTGAATGGCATTGTAGTGATGACCCTGAATTCACACCAAGCTTATTATGATACATTTTGTCATCTTGAGTGGTACAATTAGTGAGACATGACCTTATGCCATACTGAATGTCACAGAAGCATTTTAGTTTTTAACCTGTCATTCGAGGAATAAGTGTCAGAAAGAATTTTTTATTGTGTCAGCTACTCAAACACTTATACCCACATGGTATGTGTTATAAAATGCCTTATCTTCAGTCTGGCAGTTAACCCCTGGAGTATTTTCCCTAACCTTTAGATACTCACAGTGTTTTCCCAAATGACTGCATTTTATTTACCTCACTAAGCTGTGCAACTCTGTGCCAGTAACAAGCTATCCTGATTATTTAACCAATCTGCACCATACACTTGGCTTCTATGTTTTGCTTTCATGTTTTTTCTCCTGCCAGTCTAGAAGATCTGGAATGTTGTTTCTTGACAGATCACGATTTCAGGATGTTTGCTCTCCAGGTCATGCTGATGTTTAAAAGCAAATGACTATCCAGATGACTGTCTTTGCTTGGGAAATGGCTGTTGACAACCCTGCAAGGTCCTGAGTGTATAGGCAGGGTAGTGCACAGACTCGAGTCATCTTGCAGGTTTCCAAGAAGAATTTGAATGAAACGCTGATCCTAGCTGTGGAGAAAAAAGGCTTGCTATTTTAATTCAAACCTTCCATTAGAACAGGGTAAGGGTTTGGGTTTTTTTGTCAGATATTAGTACAAATTATTATAGTCAATAAACCTTTGGTCGTATCTGTCCCATGAATATCTGTTTTTGCTGAGTTCAGGCAAACTGCTGACATGAATATTAGCCAGCTGATGATTACTTTATTTCTGTGCTACAAAGATTGTGTTTTCTGCCAACTGGTGATACTTCAAGTACTTGCTGTAAATATTTGGTTTTTATCACGGCACTGAAATAATGCCCCCTATTGTATAATATTCCTATTTTGGGACCAAATGCCATTCCCATTAGAGCTATTTATTAAATTAGAGGAGAACTGAAGTAATAGCCTCATGGTGACATTTCACTCTGGAGTACAGTGTACTGATGGCTGTCACCCTACAATTCGTTTATTGCTAAGATATTCCTGTTGAGTTTGCTTTAGTGTTTAGTATAAAGTAGCTCCCAGCTTACTCAGGAATAGGTCCTTCCAAAGTATAAGGAATTTATCCCTTTACTGCATAAGTGAACTAGTCTGGAAAACTTAATATCATATAATTTGTTCATTTTTTAATTCAGAAAGAAAAATCAGTTTTCCTCAATTAAATTTACAAAAAATTATGTTAACAAGTTTGGTTTTGATACAAAGAAAAGTAAGGGGGTTTCACCATGCTGACCAACTTCGGAAACCTTGACTTACGTGCCTTAGGACAAGAGACCTATCAGGCTGTCTGAGCAGTCACAGGAGAAAGATGACTCCCTTTTAAGCATGACCCCTTGTAAAAGATTATTACTTTCTGTGTTTTTGATCAGACTTTGAATGAGCCCCTCACTCTTTCTCCCTTGATTCAGCTAACAACCCAAACAAAAATTAAAGAAAAATCATAAGAAATACTAAAGGCAGCTGATCCTTCCAGTATATTCTCCAGCACCTAGCAGTAGTGTTTTAGGTAGCTGCTAAGCTGGAGCTTTTACTCTGGACCACTAACAGGTTCTAAAATAGTTCTATACATTGGGGGGCCTGGGGGGATGTTTTGGTTTTTTTTTTTTGGGGGGGTGTTAAATAGTTTTTTTAGTGTTTGTCTATCCTGTAAGAAATATTGTTTATACAGTTCAGGATGCAACTATAAACAGTGGAAATACAAAGTTTCACTCAATTTCTTTGCTAATAATTTCTTAACTTTTAATTTCCTTTTAAACTTCTGTTAAGCAGGCATTTCCTTAGAAATATCTACAATGACTCCAAAATTCTACCCTCTAAGTGATAATAGCTCATTTAGAACCTATAATTTTATACATACTTTTTCCTATGCTTATTACTTTGCATTTGTCAACACTGAACCTTTTATGTGTTTTATTACCCATTCACTTCTGTAACTCTGTAGTCACCATTAGTATTGATTTTCTGAAATAACTGTGTATCTTCAGCAAACTTTGTCACCTCAGTATTCATGTTCTTTACTGAATTATTTTTACTGGTACAATGAACCCATGTCCTGACTCCAGTAACCTTCTTCCTTTGTGTCTAATCTTTTTAGGCTTGAATTCATTTTCTTCTTTTAATCAGTTACTAATCCATAAGAGAGACTTGTTTCTTATCTATGATAATTCATTTTTCTAAGAGCCTTCTGACAAGGATATTGTGAAAAACTTGTAAGAGCCTTGTGTATCCAGTTCTGAATGGATCACCCATATTCATGTACTATTTCGCTTCTTCGCAGAAACACACTAACTGTGTGAGGCACACATTTCCTCTGTAAGAAAAGTGTTTAATTATTGATATTGAACTTTGTATCTCTTATTTATCCATGTATCTCTTCATACTTATTCAACTCTCTACCCCTACATTATCTTCCAAGCCTTTCCTTAAAGGTCATTTTCTTACTCTTTTACCAAACAAACACAGCTACTAGCAAGTAATAGTTACCTATCATTGTTAATGCTTTACATGCATAAATATGAGCTATTTAATCGTTATTATCTTAATTTAGAACTCTTGAGTAATTCCATGTGGTCCTTGAAATTTGTTTCTCCTAATTTTATTAATTGATTCTGAAGCCAGCTCTACTACTGAGACTGCACTTACAGGCAGTTAGACATTTCTTTCCCTATATAAACAAACTCCAGTCTGTCAAATTCCCTTAGCTACTTCTAGTGTATAATGATCGAAAACTGCTTATATATTTAATTTTACCAAAATGTCTAGTGAATGCTTTTTTTTATTCCTGATCCCCTATGTGTGCTACAGGATCTGTATCAGGCTTCATATTTTTGGGAAATCTTTTATTAAATTCTAAGTCATTGTCAGGTTGCTTCCCAAAATCCTTGTGCCTTCACCTTACTGATTCTGCACTTAATTTTCCAAATTGTGTTTTGGTTTTTTTGGGTTTTTTTTTTTTTTGTGTGTGGGGTGTTTTTTTTTTGCTTGTTTGTTTGTTTGTTCGTTTGTTTTAAGAATATCAGACCCTAATTTAGGAATTTAGACTCAGTGTCCTACATTGACCTGCATAACTGTCATTAGTTAGTAGACATTAATTAGTAGACAGGAGTAGTAGGAGTAGATCCAAGTGCTTTGGATCATCCCAGCAGAAGTAACTCTGTTCAAAGTAATCAAGAATATTGTCCAGTGTATAAAAACTTACGCATTAGTGTTATAAGCACTAAATCTTTAATTTGGCTACAGCTGTACATGTTATTAATTTAATCTAATGTAGTTTTTTGTATTTTTTGCACAATAAAAATTATAAAAATACAATTGTTGAACTCAAGCTCATCTAGTAAAAGAAGGAAGCAAGCACAAATCTTTCAGTGATGCTTCATAAACTGGTTTTGAGACTTCAGTGATCACAGCTTTAATCTATGAAATGTAATATTGACAGTGTCAATTAAAATTTTTCAGACTATGGAATTTATTTACATCTTTGTTTAATAAGGTAAGGAAAAGTAATTTGGAGAAATACAGCAAAGATAAAGGCAAATCTATACTAACTGAGCAATCGTAAGTCAAAAATGAAAAGGGTGTGCTCCAACCTGAAAGCCATTGTATAAATGAATTATAATGCATTTATAATGAAATATATTTACATTCATGTGTGCATAGCAGAGCAAAATGGGTTCCAAAAGAATCTTTACAGTGCTGAGTTTCTTTTTATTTAGGTTAGGAAATTTCAGCATTATCCAGTTGCAGAATGGTAGCATGGCTTTTTTTTTTACTTAACTCCAAACCCAAGAACTTCTATTATCCACTCCCAACAACTCATTCTTTAAAAGGCCTTAAATAATCCTACTTTAAGTATATACAAGAATTTAAAAGTGAGAACATAATTTTGAGTATGGATGGCTAGGCTAACATGTCTCAACAAATAAGGATGAGGCTGCTATCGTGCTGCAATCAACATTTTTGATGTTTAGTCAAGCAGTATAATTGTGATTTATTGTCTTGTTATTTCTGCCACATCATCTCTTAAAAATGAAAATAAAGTAAGTGTTTGGTGCCAGAAGTTGGCAGTGAATGACCCTAAACAGAGAATTATAATGCTCTTCAAACACGTAATTTTAACAAAATCAAACCTACTATACAGAATACAAACTTGGCCTTTTTCCAGACACCCAAACCTTACAGATTTAGGAGTGGCAGCTGTTAAACACGTAGAAAATATGTGAAGTGTAATTTATAAGTAATCGGAAGGCATTCACAGAGCAATGAATCTAACTTATTAGCAACCAGCTACAGCTGAACATTGTGGGGGAGAGAGAAGGGAGTGAAGAGAGAGAGGGAGACAGATAGAAAAAAAGAGGAAGAATGAGAGAGAATAAGAGAGAGAATGATGTACTGCTTTCCACAGTCAGTATATAACTATCCCAAAGGATGGACATAGGGACATGTCTCCATTCATTTTTGTTTGGATTTGGTTTTTTGTTGGTTTGTTTTGTTTTTTTTCTCTACTTGCAGCTGCCCTTCTGGATTTTTCTGCATGTTGTCTTGCTCTCCTTCTTAGTATTATGGCTTTTAATCCTCCATTCAAGGACTGCAACAGAGTGATGTTGATCAGTCTCACAGCAACCTGTTACTTCTTGTCTGAAATGAGACTGTAAATTCCTCAGGATGCTTCCCCATCCTTCATATTTTGTGTCAGAATAGCCCTGTGCTATTTGTGAATACTAGTGCAACTGAGGCAATGAATGAAAATAAAAGTTTCAGGTAGTTAGAGAAAAACAGAGGAAGGCTAAATCATCCTTTTCTTGAAATCTTCTCTCCAGGAGAAATAGATTAAATCATACTTGCTGGACCAGGCTCCTGACCCAGCTGACAATAAAGGCATTGTGGATCAAGAGCATGATAACTCAGACTCACAGGATCTGCTGCTCCTCAGAGTGGTGTCTACATGAAACATCTGTTTTATTTGTACTTTCCTCCAGTAGCTCATATTTTTATTTTCTGTCAAGAAAAACTAGTTACTTTCTTGTTCTTCATCTCTATTAATAAATAGCTTCCAAAGCATTCTAAAAATAGACCTGTTGGGAAGATTCCTAATCTGAATAACCCAGAATTGCTCCTTTCAGAGGAAAAAAAAAAAAAAAAGTCTTCTAGAAGGTTCTTGTTATCATTGTATATTCTTTTATGCACACTTTCCTATTTGCATTCATTTCCAAAAACAAGCAACAAGAAACATTCAAAACATAACATACAAATCATTCAGGTAGATCCCAAGTGCCTTACAAAAATAGTGATCCTTTATTGTGCCATTTTGTTAGGAACAGATATTGACATTTTATTCCCCCTCTGATTCATTGGCAGGAGCAAAAATTAAATACAAGGCCAAAAATCATAAGCTGAATAATATCTCACTCTATGGCTAGTTTAATTAAAGTCAATATGCCTGCTGGTGGATGTGGTTTAGCTTTCCATCACTGAGGGTAAAAATATCATCCCAAGATGTAAAGTCTTTAAAACTCCTACTTGGATTCCTTTTTGTTTCATAAAGTAGGATGCGTAGAGCCTCATATAGTCCTTTTGGACAGAAAATTACCATGGAGCACATTAGCACAGGGAGTTTTATCCTCCTGTATCATTACTGAACGCAGTTGTACTTTCTCTGCTTTGTGTTTGCAATCTTTGTGTGACAGCTGAACTGTTGGTTAATATGACAGGGACTGAGCCAGCAACCTCAAGATCTAAGAACATTAAATGCAACAGATTGAGCTAAAAAAACAAGCCTCTGTATCTGGGAGCTGTAGCACTCATATCATCTCTGAATAACTCACTAGTAAGTTGCACTTTGACTGCTGAGCTCTGATTTACTTTGCATAATTTCAGACAAAACTTTGTGTTCACATATTTACACTCAAATACTTTATTCGGTTTTGCTGGTGGTTTAGCTTTTTGTAAACGGCAGAGAAGGTTTTCAGATAAAAATGGCAGACACACCTAAACAATTTTCCCTGATTTCCAGTAAGGCTTCGTCCAAGGGTATGAGGCACAATTTAACTTCAGCTATGTAAAATAAAATGTCTAACTGAAAAGAATCAGCTAAGCTACCTTTACAGCCAATGGAGAGAAACAAGGAAAGCTGTTCATTTTGCTATTTTATGTGACTGTTCTAGTGGAATGGATAAATTCTAAAGACACCAGTCCCTCCACTGGGTGATGGTCCTTCCCACCTGCAATGAATATCAGCTTCTGAAATACAGATGTTGAGTGCTGCTTGAGATACCATTTCCACTTGGCTTCCAGCCATCACTCCAGAATGGAGTGGATCTTTTTCATAGCTTTTTAGTTATGTCTGCCAATTCTGGGCTGATGCCTCAGATACCCTACAATATGTGAAATAGCAGTGCATAACTATGCTTAGATACCTGAATTACCTCCCTGACTATAGGCAATGAAGGGTGGAAAGGGAATTAATGGCACTTTAAATCCTAATTTCATTGACATCGCTAGCAAAATTGATTTAGTTTTTGTTGTGCAGGTGTAGACTGTTAGCCCTCCATGAGTCTCAGATTAACAAATACACCTGAGCAGACAGTCTAGGTAGATAGCTGAGAATATTTGCAAGTAATTTTCATATCCTTTGCTGGAAAATTTAAGTATCGAAGATAGTTATACATGATTATTTTTCAGCAGAAAAAAAGAACTCTCAAGTAAGCTTACCAGCTGGGCTTGAGCATTTTGTGTGTTAAATAACCAAAAAGATGAAAAAAAGACAAAACAGTTAACAGTTGGCTCAGAACATGAGTAGTGAATTGTGCAATTTTTACATTTTGAGTTTTGCTGCTGGGAATATCTTTATTTCTAATCAACAGGAAAAAAATCACATAGTTTTAAAAAGAAATGTGCATGATTACATTATACAGTCATACAATCTATGCTTGTGCAAGTTTTATTATGGAAAGTTGTTTGCTTTGTCTATTAAGAAACTGTATAGTGCCTGATTCAAATGAAATGGAGTATGACAAACAGTGAAGGAACTGAAATTTCAAAGCTGTTCTCTACTTTGAAGTTTAAGTCCCTTTAAGAAGAGACCAAGTTTACATAGATTTTCTGGATGTTTTTTTACAGTCCTCATAATAGTATGCTTTTTACTACTCAATGCAAAAATACTTCAAAGATAAAGAAATAAAAATACTTGTATGTAATACACACATTATAGCAAAACCAAAAGAATTTCTGTGTTTTTTTTAGAAAGATTTGTGGAAACATTTTAGCTGTTTACAATGCTGGTCATTTTCTGACAACTTTAAGAGCATGATCTTAAGCCCTTCTGAGGCTAAAAACTGACTTAAGTGGCATCTTAGCTCAGTGACAGCAAAGGAACAAGACATAGTCATTTACACACTTCTAGTGGCAGATGAAAACCATAAATAAATGGAATTCCTTTAAAAAAATGTGTTCTGCAAATACTAGTCATGTATAATTGTGAATACCAGTTCTCTAAAATCTCAATGAATTTATCTCCCTCCTTCTAACAAAAAAAAGAAAAAACCAAAACAAAGCAGAGAATAGTTTGCATTTAAGTTCAACTGGTTTCAGAAAAAAAAAAAAAATAAATAGAACGGCCAGAGCAGTCTTCTCTGTAGATTAATATGCCATTTCATTGAAAAAAAAAACAAACCAACAGAATCAGTGTATTTTAAAATTACAAAAGCTAATAACATCCACCAGATTCATACAGAAAAATAGCAGGTTTGCAGAAAAGACTTAGAGCTTTCAAGCATTTAATTTAAACAGGCAATATGTGTTGCTTTGCCTGTCACTAGAAGCTGTTGCGTTTATAATGATACTTTCCATTATCTTTTGCCTTCCACTGGATTTTTATGGTTTTGTTATGTAAGTTACACAGACTCTTTCTGAACATGCAGTGGTGATACTAAATCTTCATAAATGCATAGAAGAAACAGGACATCAATAAAAAGTACCTGGAGTGGAAAGAGTTTTGACAATAAACAAATTTTTAAAAATTAAAACTAACACAGCATTCTCCAGTCAGACACTAACATGAGTCGTTGATCAGACATATAACTCTCCATGTAATTGTTTCCTGCTTAAATCCTTCAGACATCATTCTAGACTAGAAAAAAACATACTAAGATGTCAGTCCCTACTGGGCTACCTAGGCTATTTCAGGGTCTCAGAGGGTTTAAACTGAGTCATGTTTATTGGATTATCGTCATGTGAAAAGCAGAAGTCCTCTCAGCAACTGAGATGAAGACTCAGGTCTCTGAAAGTCAAGGATCTCGGGAGCTTTCCACACTTGGAGCCACTCTGCAGTGGCCAATGTAAGCTACTTTCTGCAGGTCTAGATGTTTGTGGCTCTCAGCCATTGGTCTGCCTTCTCCCAACAGACTGAGAGGGATGATGAGGGAAAGTTGAAATAATGAATCTGTGGTCGTTATTATCTTACTGATCTTATATGGATTTGCAGAAGATAAAGATTTTCCAGTTTCTCCACAGTCCTTCAACTGATATTTTACATCTTCATAGGCCCAATGCTAAAATTATACACTGACTACTATTTCTGCCTCTTAGTTCATGACTTAAAAAACTCTAGAAAATTCTCCCTTTCTGAGCAGTTAAGCCCTCTAAACACTTTGGCAGCAGATCAAAATTGACACCTGTGTGGAAAAGCAAGAACTGTGTAACTTCCAAAATGGGCAGTTCTCTGAGCACAGATGGATAAACAAAGTATAAAGGGGGTCAGTTCTGAACATCAGAAACCTCCAGAAACCTGGGGTATTCTTGAACTTCAGTGAAAACAAAAGATAATTCGTTTGCTGAAAGAGAAAATTTACATACACCATATTCAATGACTGGAGACAGGAATGTCACACTTCACTGATGTTCAGCCTGCATGTAAAGCAGCTCACAAGCTCCCCTAATGGCTTTTTAGCCACTCTCTATGACAGCATCACTCCTACTAACGCATAAAAGTAAGTTGTTGGCATTTGCATGTTGCTGGCTGAGTTCTTTCATTTCTCTATCCATTAGTACTTTTTCAAAACCTTACTATGTAATTGTGGATACTGCTGATCACAACAAATCTTTAGAAAATGTAGCCCCACATTTATTTACTTCCCTAATGACTGAATTTCACTTTGTTCTTCTACTGTCAATTTGGTCCTTAGAAAATTAGGATTTTATTTATTTATTTAGTAATTTGTGTGTGTGTTTAAGACAGCCCGACTTAATTGCCACTCAGCTTAGGGTAATTACATGTTAGATGTTATAAATGGACACAAAGAATATATTTCAATAAGAATCAGAAGAAGAGAAAAAAGAATAACAACGAGCAGGCTTTAGAAATACCTGTAAGCCCCTTGTCTATCCATACCAGCTGTTTGACACTCGCACTCTCCTTGAAATCATTTTTAGACTGAAATCACACAGCAAAGATGTTTCTGAAATGTTAATGTTTTCATGTCTAAGGCAAGACTGGATTATTCTCCCCTGAAGATTTTTAGCAGGCAGTTAGGTCCTTGCTAGCACCAACAACATTTTGGACCCCTACTGATGATAGAGTAAAAGAACTGCCTTCTGTCTTATATTCAGGGAATAAATGCTGCTTGTGACTCATATTGCATTACTCCTCTTGAATGCAACTATCTTTTTCTCATCAGTGTTCAAGTAAATGTACAAGGGTGCTTTAGTGAGGGAAAACTGAAAAGGCTGCTTATCCTCCAAACTCACTATGTTGGCTTTTTTCTGATAAACACTCATTGTTCAATAATGATATTCCCTGCCGAACTCACAAAATGAATCTAAGGAAGAGATAGGGAGGATATTTCAAAGGTTAAATTGAATAACAAGTTTTATCAGTGTGGTCCATAAAGTTCATAATGTGTATTTATTTAGGGCTTTTGCTGGGACTGAGATTGTACAATGTGGAATGTCCTTTCTGGAATATTTGTAAGACTTGCCCCATGTGTTTTGAGCTTAACAATTTCAGAAATTTGCCATGGAGAGCCTGTGGTTATATACTTCTAATCTGGGAATGATGGGGAACAGCCACTTTATACCACCCTGGCTGAAATAAACAAGCAGAGGGTCATATCCTTTCTTCATATCCTTTCTTTATTTGATGTCACATCTTTTGCACAGTCTGCCAAAGAAAGCTGAAATCTGTGTCCATTCCCAGCAATGGGATTGCTGAAGATACCCTGCATGGGTGTCTTGAGAGCTGACCATATGGATTCCCAGGGAAAGAGCAAAGACAAAATGACAGAAAAAAACAAAACACTGTTACTCCTTTACCAGCACTGTTTTTGTTTTGGTTTTTTTTCAGTAGGCTCACACAAGCAGCACAAGCCAAAGTTGTGGTTTTTTATGCTTTGGCAACATCCTGAATGTCCCATCATGCCAGTCAGCATCATTTGTTACTATTAGAGGAGCAGTGATGTGGCACCTTTGCTGCATCTTTCATAGCAAACCTGCTTAACAATAGCTCAAAGCACATGCAACATTTTTCTCATGCCCAGCCTGTTCCCTGAGAGCACCAAAGGACAAGACTTTTAGGTACTGAGCGAGTACTTTGAAAGAAGAATACAAAAATTCATCAACTTGTGTGACCCTGTTGAAGCCCAAGCTAGGTCAAAAGGAGCGCAGCAAGCCAACATTTTGGGTGCACCTTTGGGAGGAAGGGAAACGTGGGAGGAAGTGACAGTAGACATTAAAATACTATATGAAGTGTTTTACCAACTAAAACCTGACATTTCAGATGGTTTTACAGTAGACCTGGTTGAATATTACATAGGTGATCACAAAAATTATTCAAATTCATGTGGCAAGTTTGCTACACTCTTATTTATGAGTTGTAACTATTTTAATTTCTCTGTAACAGTGAGTTACTGCAGCCATTTTGGATTGAGGCCTAACAGCTTCTTTAAACCTTTAACAATTGAAAACCTGCAATTTTTTTATTGCTTTCCTCTGAAAATGGAACTTTAAAATATTTTAAACTGCTGTGGGAGGAAAAAAATGTCCTTATCTGGAACTAATTTGAAATATAACCTCCATTTTCCAAATTCTTGAGTAGAGTGCCTTATAAGATGATCCAACAATTGTAGTTGGAGGATAACGAAACAATTTGTTTAGAATCATAGAATCATAGAATGGTTAGGGTTGGAAAGGACCTTCAGATCGTCTAGTTCAAAACCCCTGCCATGGGCAGGGATACCTTACACTAGACCATGTTGCCCAAGGCTCTGTCCAGCCTGGCCTTGAACACTGCCAGGGATGAAGCATTTACCACTTCTTTGGGCAACCCATTCCGGTGTCTCCCCATCCTCACAGTAAAGAACTTCTTTCTTATATCCAAACTAAACTTTCCCTGTTTAAGTTTGAACCCATTACCCCTTGTCCTATCACTACAGTCCCTAATGAAGAGTCCCTCCCCACCATTCCTATGGCCCCCTTCAGATACTGGAAGGCTGCTCTGAGGTCTTCATGCAGCCTTCTCTTCTCCAGGCTGAACAGCTCCAACTTTCTCAGCCTATCTTCATATGGGTGGTGCTCCAGTCCAGTACCCTCCAATCAGTAAACCATCAAGCTGAGCTATTTTTATGTACTTCCCTAATCCCAAGGAATGTTTTTACCATGAAGGACGGACCACTGTTTCTTTCACAGGTATGGGATTATGATTACTGTGAATCTCTTCCCCAGCCTTCAGATGACAGCCCCATCACAGGAGCTAACATCCCGCTGGGCAGGTTTGGTAGGGGTTTGCTGTTGGTTTTGTTTGTTTTGAGGGGTTTTTAAATACTATTTTGCCTTCCCATTTTTTTCTTCAACCATTGTAAAAGGCTTATTGGTCTCTACAGAAAAATTAGTTAACAAGTCAAACGAAACATACTCATCACAGAATGAAAAGACGGTTTTCTAATACTATCCAAAACATGATAGCAAGCTTACTTGCTGGCACATGTAGAGCATACACTCTTACACTTGCCTGACTTCAAGGCTTGAACTGTTACTCACCAAAAAAAGAGCACCAGCTCTCACCAGGACCTCAGGGACCCCATCAACACCCTCAACAGAAGGATTCTTTCAGTATCTTTGGCAACAACTCAATTGCTTCATTTGAGAACCTAGCTTTGGATGGAGGTAGCAAAATCAAGCACGTAACAAAAGATAGCCCAGAAGATTTAGGCTTCATCTAAGACTCATGGTAGCAGACAGGAATGTTTCCATAGATTTCAAAGTGTTTCAGATCTGCCCTGGGACGTGTTGCTCCAGCAGATACTTATGACAGATATATTGAGTCTGTTTATATAGAATCACAGAGGGCAGAACATAAACAGTACGGGAACTGGGGCATTTTGCAATCACGCAACATTAGCTGTCATGTCTTTGACTTGAATCATAAAGCTTTATTACCCCAGCATTCTTTTATTTTCCCCAGATTGGCAGAATGTAGTGCACAAGATAATAACCTCCCCTGGATTGTGCAATGTCTGCGTTCTCTCAAACACGGTTCAAAATTTACATGTCATTAGCAGCAGCAGAGCAACTCCAAGGAACATTTTTGCCTTTCCACAGTACTTGGAAATAAGGGATTTTAAGAAGTTAACTATTTGCTACATCAGCATTTTAGGAAGACTCTTCCGAGTCTATTTGGACTCTGACACTACCGTTGCTATGGCCCTTCCCAAAACACATGAAGTGACATCGCCTGACAAGCATATCTCAAATTCCACCTTTTGTCCTCCTGTCATTTATTATTTATGGGGACAGTTGTGTGCCTGATGAACTATTCCACCACACTACTCTCTGTCCCAGTTTTATGCAAATTTTGAGTGCATACTATGTAAATTCCATATTAAAGAATATAACGTTAAATATATATGTGTGTCTATATATATAATGAGAGCTTTGCACTTGTACCAGGAAGAAATTTGCAATGGTTTGAGTTACTTGAGGCCTTCATTCCATTCCTGAGGTAGACTGCCAGTTTAAAGGCAACAATGCCCATATCGAGCTATCTAGTTACACATACGTTGCCATTTTAAAAATGATGGAGAGAAGTTAAGCAAGAACTATTGCAGAGTAGGTATTATTTTTGCTTTCTTGCATTGTCTCCATTTCAAGCACTGGCAAGCATTACTCTTTTCTTACAGTCTGTACATAAATGCCAGCTTTGGAACTAGGTCCGGGAAACTTCATGTTAAAAGATTTCACAATGTTTAAGGTTGGGGTTTGTTGATTCACTACTGTGACAGCACAAATGAACCTGAACCCTAATTCTCTTCACGTTCAGCTGGAAATGTTCCAATTCAGCATCCAAAGCTAGAATTATCAGAGGGATTAAAAACAAAACTTAAAGGTGCTCAATAATGTGAAAACAATTCAAAACCCAGAAAAATGTATCTAAGAGCTCAGGATCCTGGCTCTTTGCTCCATCTCTCTTGCTAGTCACCCACTCAGTTCTTTCCCAGCACTTTTCCTTCCTAACTGGTCCAACACAGGAATTTTCCCTCTCTAGGCTGGGAAGTAGAACAACAGTGCCTCAACCCTCCTTGGCCTTACCAGTGGCTGGCAAACACACATCAAGTCTATGGAAAGATCAAGTAGAGCTGCATAAAGGACTATATCTGGAGATATTGATAACTTAAGTATGAAATTCTATAGCTATAATATATCAATGTTGACATGAAGTATTAAAACACTTAAAGTGATCAAAAAGGAACCTGAGGACCCTATGATAACAAATGGAAGAATAGTGCTTTTCTGATAAAGGCATCATATGTAGTAGCAGAAGAGTAACCTGAGACACTGTAGAAGGGTATTAGGATGCACACTTTAATGAAGATATTGCTGTAAGCCTTAAAACTCTTTTTGTGCTGTTCTTTCTTTCATAAAAAATCCCAAGAACAAAAATAAATTGGCTTTTTTATTTTTCCTTAAAAAATAGCAAAATTTTTGATGAAACAAGAAAAAAAATTATCCTCAACAAAATATCACCCTTTTCATAGAAAATTAAGAGACAAAAGTTCATTTAGTTCCAGTATTTTATAAACCCCATCACAACAGGAAAGTAGTAGAAAAGAAAAAAGTAGATCCAGTGCTTAGAAAACAGATTCCTGCTCATCTACTAAGAGGTTTCAGACTTATAAAGAGCCTATGTTGCACTCTAATGCCAAGGTATAGATACACCTTCTGTGACCTTGAGCAATGGAAATGAGTTACCTAATTTCAGGGAAAGTGGTGTTGAAAACCTTGCCTCCAACTGTAAAATGTGAAAATGAACAGGGAGGAATTTGAGATGCTTTGATACTTCATCCCCTTTTATATCTATGTTGGTGAGATTCAGACTGTAATATTGCTGGTCAGTATTAGAAGAGAAGATAGCTGGAGCCTAAAAAGAAGCAAATTCAGCTCCCATTGCTCCTTCACTGATGAAGGCAATTCCTAAAACTATAGCTCTTTCCCATGTGCCTAATTCTAGCAACTTTTGGATTTATTATTTGTTCTAATTATGTTTTATTACACCTTTGTGGCTTTGTGTCACTTTTATGGCTATATGTTAAAGCACCTTGAGCCATGTGCATGGTGATCTATAAATCAATTAGTAGTACCAGTGGTGGTAATAACAACATCATTATTTTGATGGACCTGGTGATTAATCTGTAAATAAATGAAGAGATCAATCTTTAAATGCTTGATGTTTGTGTCTGGTAACTGTATGCTTTCATACTGGCTCTTGCTTAATGATAAATTCTTTTGGAGGAGTGCTTAACATTTTCTAGCTAAAGAGGCTGAATATTTAAGAGCACATTCATGAGTCAGAGTTTCCTGGAACAACAATACACTGAGTTTGTCTGAAAAATGTGTAACATGAGTATTACAGGGGGAAAAAAATCATTCTAATGAAAGGGAGACCCTTGAAGGTGTCCACAAAGCAGCAGCAAGTAGTTATTCAAAATAACCTTTCACTATTTTGTTTGCATTGCCATCATTCGCCCCCACGTTTTGAACACGTTCCAGATTTCCCAATGTGCTAAAATATTTCTCTTCTGCTAAGCACTTGCTGGTCTCTGAATGAATGCTGAGCAGTTTACAGGGTGACTGATGATGAACATGAGTTGGTTTGCTTCTCTTGGAATAGTCTATCTTAAAGGACTGAGAGGTGCTGGAGCACCTTTGGTCTAGAGACGGGCTGAAGTAGCTGGGCTTGTTGCTCCAAGGAGACCTTATAACAGCCATCCAATACCTAAAGGGGGCTGACAAGAAATTTGATGGATAAAGATGTTTTATAAGGGAATGTAGAGACAGTACAAGAGAGAATGATCTTAACTGGAAGAGGGTAGATTTAGATTACATATTAGGAAGAAATTCTTCACTAAGAGGGTGCTCAGGCATTGGCACAGGGTGCCCAGAGAAGCTGCGGCTGCCCCATCCCTGGCAGTGTTCAAGGTCAGGTTGGACGGGGCTTTGAGCAACCTCCAGTTTCCATGGGAGAGGGTTTGGAACCAGATGAGCTTAAAGGTCCCTTCCAAC
>JANHGB010034191.1:0-23531 GCA_026283785.1 Coracopsis vasa
GGGCCATGAGGATGATCAGGGGACTGGAGCACCTCCCGTATGAAGATAGGCTGAGAAAGTTGGGGCTGTTCAGCCTGCAGAAGAGAAGGTTTCATGGAGACTTCATAGCAGCCTTCTAGCGTCTGAAGCGGGGCTATGAGGATGCTGGGGAGCGACTCCTCATTAGGGACTGTAGTGATAGGACAAGAGATAATGGGTTAAATCTTAAACAGGGGAAGTTTAGATTTGATATAAAGAGGAAGTTCTTTACTGCAAGGGTGGTGAGGCATTGGAATGGGTTGCCTAGCGAAGCTGTGAATGCTCCATCCCTGGTGGTGCTCAAGGCCAGGTTGGACACAGCCTTGGGTGACATGGTCTGGTGTGAGGTGTCCCTGCCCATGGCAGGGGGGTTGGAACTGGATGATCTTAAGGCTCTTTCCAACCCTGACTATTCTATGATTCTATGAAGACAGGAATAAGTGTTTATGCTGCCTTAATTATACTTGCATAAGCTGACTAAGGGCCTCTGCCTATTCATACATAGCAGGTGCCACTTTAACAACTTGTGGATGCCCCTTATATTCCCAAACAAAGCATTAGTAAGCTAGTAACTGTAGCCACATTTCGCTGCTTGCCAAGCTGTTATTAGGAGGCAAAAATATATGCACTCAAGAAAAAGCTTGTTTTGGGGTTGTTTGAAGTGAGAGGAAGAAGCAGTTTACCAGGCTTTTCATCAAAATCGTTTGTCAAAGGAAGGTGATTTTTTGTTGGGTTTTTTTGTTTGTTTGTTTTTAATTAAACACAAATATTTCACTTCAACTCACTGTGGGATTGATTTCTGCCAGCTTCCTCTTTTCTCAACACTCTTCCTGGGTTGTCTTCTCCAAGGGCTATAGCTGCCAGGGCGTTCCATTTCATCCCACTGCAGCTGGGAGGGCAACATCTCTGTGCAGAACGGGAGCTACTCTGTGGTCAGGGAGCTTCCTATTTGCTAAGCAGCAAAAAAACACATCCAAGAGGTACTACAAAAATCTTTTCTGAGTTGGACTTTTTGTCTTTAAGCTGAAAAGAATCAAGAAAATATTTGGGGCTTGGACTGAAGGCTGTTTCCAGCCACAGGAAATCCAAATAGAGTCCTTCCTAGGTAGTAGTTACAAAATTTTCTCCTAAATATACTTTTCCATATGAGTCTTAAAATATATGTGTACCATCTTATGCTTTTCCCATTGCTATATGTTTAATATCAAGCCTAGGCCATTAGAGCAACATTGACCGTCCTGCCCCTACAGAGACTTGCACAACAAGTCAGAACAAGGGAACAAGTTTTAACCAGCTCATGGTGACAGCCAACTATATTGTGTGCTGGATGCAGCCTATTGCCTAAGTATCAAGTACTAAGGACCAATTTATTGTGGATAATATTGTGGATACTATGCTGCCTCCTTCAACTTGGGTAATTATGTATTCTGTACCTCACACTTCCCCATCCATGGTACAGCTAGAGGAGGTTATTCAGCATGAAGATGGAGCAGTCTGAAGAGCTATGGAAATGTTATTACTATCACCAGTGAGTAGGTAGACCACTTGTGATTGTCTTATTCACTGATTTATTGCTAACAAACAGGCAGCCTTTATTTTCAATTAAAAGCACATCCGTCCTTTATCTGGCTTTTTTCTCAGTAAAGCTTGACTACCAGCTCTATTGCAAACTCCTGAGAAAAAGAAGATGAAGAACCCAGGTGGCATCTAGGATGGGAGGATGAATAAATGAGACAGATCATGTGAATTATCTCAGCTGAAGCAATAAAACGTAAGTAAGTGACCCGGGAATGTCCTGTTGTCTGGTTTTGGATCATAAAGTCTGCCTGGTTTATCTGTATTAGTCCTTGTAGCAGGATTAGCAGCCTTTGCAGGCTTGAAACTGTGTTGGTCTATCATTGCTACAGTAATCTTAAAGCAAAAGGTCTAAAGGCAAAAGCATCTTAAAGCTACAAGCTTGGTAGGAAATAATAAACTGTACCTGTATAATGGGAGAATTAATGTCAATTCTCAATCAGAAGCTGTTCTTGGTGCTGTAAAAATATTTCAGTTGTGTTTCCCCATTAAATATTCATCTGTCCAAGCAGCAGCTCTTTGGCTCACTGGCAAGTGACAGGTAATGTCACTTGCTGCCCTCTGCATCTCCAATACACTTAGGTCTGGGCTAGGAGCCCAACTTATACATGTTTTAGGACCAAGAGCTCAGCAAAAACACTGGACGAAAGGATCTCTGTCACAGCCAGCTGTGATTCTGAATGGCACTAATCAGATGGACTAACTCTAGCTTTTCACTTCATATACCCAGAAGGCAAATTTATTTCATTGTAGGCCAGAAGTCTTCTAAAACAAACAAATAAATAAAGCCACAGAAGGTTGTGGTGTTTGTTCAATTAATGTTTTGTTGTTAATTGTTTGCAATAAATAGCCAAAATGCAGAGACTCTGTCACAACTGGGTAGTAAGATTTTAGTTCTTATTATAAAGACTTAACATCAATCAAGAAGTTGATGGTTGCTGTGGAACCAGTGTTTACCAAGGGGAGTATATTCAGCACAGGCAGACAAAAAATAGTCTCAATATATAAGAGAGAGTTTTAGAAAAGCTAAAGAGCTGAGATCGTGAGAGGGGTGGATGGGGAAGGCAAACGTAGTCAAAAATTAATCGGAATTTTTTGATGGAAGGACTTTGTGAATGGCCAAAGTGGTACAGTTCCACAAGCAAGAAAAAGGAGGGTATGTACTGAAATCTGATGGGAGATGAACATAGATGTTAGAAGGCAATATACAGCAAATAACATGGTAAAGACAATTTGCAGAAAAGACACTTACAGATATAGCCCTACACAAAGCTAAAGCCCTTCTAGAGAAAACTGTGGTTGGTAGGATTAGGGACAATAAGTATTACGAGGTTATATTTCAGGAGAAATGACAGATTTTTTTCAGGCCATTAGTAGCAGAAGACAACATTAGGCAGCATTTTTAGAGATAAGTATTTTAAAGCAAAAGCTCAAATAATAATCACCCCAGGGTCCCATGAAAGCTGACTAAAATGGTCTCTGACATTCAGATGTTCATTTTTAACTCATTTTGGAATACCGGGAAAGACAGCTAATATTGTGCCCCCATGGAAAAGAAAAAGGGGGGGGGCTGTGACAAGAATAGGCTGGTAAGCCTGACATCAACACCAGGCAAAAATATTTACTACTCCCTCTCAGACTTTTTCACTCCTGACCTTGTTTCTTTTTTGAACATTGGCCCAGCGCCCTTGAAGCAACCTTCAGTTTTCATATGCATCAGGGGCTGAGACCAGTTCCCACTGGGGTCTCTGGGAGCTCAACTGGCATTCCAGCACCCTCCCTGCTAAATATGGCCACACATGGTCCTGAAAAGGACTGGGGGAAGCAGCTGGTTGACAACAGCACACAGGAGCTGGGAATCAGCCAAAGGGCAAGAGTACCAGCTGATGGATTTAAATAGGGTCCCAGACCAAGGGGCAGAGAGGATCAGAGGCATGTTTCCTGAAGGGAAGGTCCTAAAAGACACAATTTCTCTTTCTTAAACTTCTCTTACAGACCACTTTGCCACAGACAAGAGAACTGAGGGGGAAAAACATAATAACACTGATTCAAGACAAGTTAACTGGAGGAACAAGTAAACCAGAGACTATCTTCAACAGACTACATCTCAGTAAAAAGTAGAAGGTATAAGAACTGGAGACAGAAAAAATAACATCACACTGTGTCTAACTCCAGATTATTTTCCTAGGCACAAATTAGGATTTCTTACCAATAAAAAGATTATAAATTGTGCAGTTGGTATAGCTAAATCCAACAGCTACACCCACTGATCCCTAAATCTGAGATAGCTGGAGGATATTCCTGAAGCTTTTGATTCTATGATTCTTTTACTGCTTTTGTTTTAATAATCTTGGATGCAGACTCTGGAGGACTATCAGTTTTTCATGAAAAGGGCTAAGGAGAAAGGCCGATAACTTCCTTTTCTTCAAAAAGTGAAGGGAAACTCCCTGCCCTGACTCCAGCCAAATAGGGGTTAAGAGAGCAGGAAAAGTAGTATTGGCCAGTGACATTGCACATGCATCTCACCATAGGGCGAAGAATACCAAAGCACACAGTAAAAATCTCTTCCTGTCACTGGCTCCAGAGAACTATCAATAGGACCATGCGCATCACCTAGCCTGGACAAGGTGTATCCTTGGGTGATAATGCTGGCCAGTCTTTTCAAGGCAAAGGGATCCTGACTTTCTTGCTAATCCAAAAGATAGAAGCAAACTGCATTTAATTCATGTCCAATGTCAGCTAGATTTCCCACCCTTGCATGACAAAAGTTGTCAACACCTCTATTATTGCTTCTTTTATTCCCATGAACTTGGAGGATCACTGATGGTGCTGTGAACTTGGAAGTCGCATCATTTAAACAAGTAATTTGCCCAAGTAACATTCATTCGAGAGGTAAAGTCCTGATGCTTTCATTTATAAATAGATGCTCAGCAGTGGATAGGCATTTTCAAAAACTCTGTGAGAGATCACATTTCCTGGTGGATCGCCTGAGGACATGGTAACTAGACAGGCTTCCTCATCTTAATAAAATCAATTGATGTTAGCTAGACAGGCTTCCTCATCGTAGTGGATGCAATTGATTTTAGCTAGACGCATTCTTAACCTTAATAATAGGAGTTGCAATTGCTGAATATTATTTGTAGCAGGCCTGTCAGCAAATGTCTGGTTTAATTTATGAAAGAGAATTGTGTCAACAATGGGGGTTTATTGTTTCCTACATTTCCTGCCTTCTGGTGTTCTCGGTATGTAACACATTGTTATGGGAAAGGACTTGTGCAAAACGCACAGTTCTGAGTGAATCTGGGGTCACACATTTACCACCACAAGCATACTTTAATTCAAATAGGCTTCTGGCAAGGCATTTGGTCGTGTTCTTCCCTCATTAGATGTTTGGAGGCATCACGTAAGTGTTCAAACATGGAAACTGGTTTGCTCTTTGAGCACTCCTCCATAAATGAGCTAAAAGTTTCAGCATTTCACTAAGAAAATCCTATTAGAAAATACCATGATTTTTTCCCTCTATGTTCTCTTGTTGAATTGATGAATAATTTCAGTAGCCCCAAAACTGCATCTCCCAGGGAAGCTGCTGATGGTTGAAGGCATTTTTGCAAACTCTTCAGAGGCTGAGTCTTTCAGCTAGCTGTTCACATCTCTATCCTTCTGGTGGAGTTCTGTGGAGTTTTGTCTCAATTGTCCAGACCTAGACACGGTAAAGGAATCTCTATATAAAGCAGAAAAAAAGAAGTGAGAATACAAGAGTGTGTCCTGCTCCTTTCCTGCTTCGCAGTAATGTATATATCCTGGACCTGAAACTATGAAAATGCTCTAGACTTTTGTGGTCCAGACAGGTAATCTCTTTCCAACTCCAGCTCTGTTTCAAAGGAGAAAACTATCTATCTCTAACTTAAATTGGCATGAGAAAACATCTCCAAATGTGACACCCCCATTTTCAGATGAGATAACCTGTACAGAAATGTCTCTAGTGGGATATTCAAGTCTGCAAAATCATTACAATTTCAGAAAATGCAGGTCATTAGAATGACAGAAACTTCTACTAAACTGCTGTATCTGCAGAATTTTGATACCTCTTTTTGTCTACACAAAAGTAACTGCTTTTAAAACTTTGATATAGTGATCCTTACTAAGGGGGAGGACTGGTCATGGTAATTTTGACAAGTAATACAGTAATATACTGTATATATATATTGATTAGCTTTCCTCTGCTATGATACATACAGATCATATCTATATTGACTTGTAAGGCCCCTAATGGAGCAACAGCTGAATGTTTTTAATCCTCTAATATATTTAACTTCATAGCAAACTTGACAGGTAGGGAAATGTTATAGTTCCCAAGACCTGCATTCATCCTTCTAAGTGTAAATACCAAATTGAAACACCTATCTAAGTCCAGCCCTTTTAGGATCCTTACATGGCCAGTAAAGTACAAGCACTGTTAGAGTCAAAATCAGCCTGAGCTCTTGATTTCCCAGTCAAGCTGCCCCACTAGGCAACTGAAGGAGAAGGATGGTGAAAGTCATAATGTAAAGAGCAGGAGCTGACTACTTAATAGTAGGTGCAGTGAATTTGGGCCTGACCTCATGAGCATGGAGACACTGAAGAGAAAGTACCTGTCACATTGTTCTTGCATAATTACTGTGATGCAGAGATGAGAGGGGTGATGCTGAGCTGCACTCAGCCTACTTCCCAACTTATAGGCTTACTACCCTGCAGGAAAATCCATCTTGGGTCTGAGACTAGCAGAGGCAGGACCTGAAAGCAGATCTGGCTTCCAGCAGTCCATCATCCTCTGAGCCAGAGTTGTTTGCTCCTGTGGAAGTGGTTAGTAATTGTGTTTTGCAGCTCTGTGTTACAAGTGGTAGTAAACACTGACTAGAACTGGTTTGTAGCACCAGGGAGGGAACAGCTCTCGGTGGAAACAATGGGTATGTAATGAGAGCCTGTGACAGGAAAAATAAGAGATTGTTTGTTAAGGAAAATTTCTGGAGAAAATTTGTTTTACATTAAAAAAAGGGTGGGAGTGTTGCAGGGAGTTCTGGTTCTTTTCGAAAACTATCTGATACAGTAGAAACATACAGCAAGAGAAAGGCAGAGGAAAAATTATGTCACCCAGAAATGGATATAAAAAGTTATAGTTATAAGTAGTGATATGACAATATTCTTATATGTGGCACTCTCATTTCTCATAGCGAGACTATCTGACCAGATGTGGGTGTCTGAAGGAGCAGAACAGGTTGAAGACTGAAGGAAGGAGGGTAGAGCACATGTGGTGGGTGAGGAAATCCAGGTCTTTGAGGACTGCTGGTCTGTTAAGTGCTGGTACACGTATTTCTGTGGAAGTGGGAGGAGTTCCTATTGTGTTTCAAGCTGAGAAAAGAAACCTTATACCAAATTATTGCTTGCAGTAAGTGCAAGGTCAGCCACTTCTGAGAAAGTAGTAAAACATTCCCAGGGAAAGTTTCTTTGCGCTTCTGATTGATTTTAAGAGTTTTCTGAAATTTTGAGCATCATTCAAAGTGTCAGATATAAATAGGTGCCTGTGAAGAAAAAGAGTTTTCTTAGGAAAATTAATGTAAAAACAACCATATCTCCTTCCCTTTGTTTTGCTCAGACAATGAGAAGATACCACTGCTACATGGAGGAACTGAAAGGGAGGGTTTCCCCTGAACAGAAATCTGTTTCAGCCTGAATGTTTCAAGTCCATGTTTTTTTCTCTGTTGGTAATAAACCACTCTGATCAAATGATCGTATCCTTGTGTTGAGTGACTTGAATTTATAGGAAGAAAAAACATCTTCATGAAGCCTTAAAATGACAGAAGTGATCAAATGAATGTTTTCATTGGCATCAGCTAGTCCCCCTTTCCCTAGAGCAGGAATCTGAAAGTCCAGAAGTGACTTTTTGCTTTAGAGCATTGTGAAGTCATGTACCAGCACTTGGACATCACAAAGCTGAAGGAGAATATGGTCTGTTTGATTCCCAGGCACTTCTTAAACAGAACTAATGAACAAATTTTACTATGGGTACTGCCACCAGTTGTTTGCACTCACAACTGTGCCCTATTCAAAGGTGTAAGGTGGATAAGTCCCACCACCTGATGGGGACAGTTTGCACAAATCTATTCTTTGACGCTGTGACTCATTTTGAACAAAATTCATGTTAGGGAACTGTAACAACACCACAGCTGAATCCTTTGCAGAGTGAGTGCCACAGTCCTTGGATTGCTTCCTCTGCCCACCAAACCCATGTGAAAAGTGGGATGAGGTTCCCACAAGTAACTCCAATTTCAATTCATTTTGGACTTTATTTCTTCAATTCCATGGCCTCCTGCGGTAGCAAATTATGCAGGCCAGCTACCAGCTGTGTGAACGCCTGCCTTTTATTTGTTTTGAATTTACCTGCTGGCAGCTACATTTATAATCGCGTGCCAGAAGAATGGAAAGAGAGCGTAATACATCTCAGTTGTTGTCCAGATTTACTATGTGGACATGATGGGTCTGGAGACAAGTATCAGAGGAGGGTCCTGCCAAAACCCACCACTGTGTATGAGGGGAATACTCCTTAGAGGAGTGTTTAAACCTCAGCTTGGGTATCTCTCAGTGGGGAAAGTGGAGCAGGAAAGAAATAGATTGATCTGCAAGGATGCAGAAACGGATGGTCCGACTCTCACCTGCATGAGCCATCCACAACTGTGCAGGCTGCAAAGGAAAGGAGGGAGGACTGAAGAAACAAACAGATGTTTGTGCATGGGATAGCTGTGGAAAAAAGAGCCTGTTGCCTGAGAACTTCTCTCACCAGCTTCACTGGCACATGATCCCAAGGAGTCTAGTATTAAGCATTTTAGGTTTTGCTCAAAGCCTGCTAAGTCAATGGGAATCACTCTTTGGATTTCTCTGTGTTTTGGACCAAATCCTTTCAAAACAAGCAGTGAATGGAAACATAGGTTTTCTTCCTCCTTGTGGCCAGGATTTTCAGAATACCTCAAGTTTTAGAACCATGGCTGAGTTTTCCAAAACAAACTCCCCATGAATGGAGAAATGATCACAAGTGACTGAAATACCCAGGCTCTCTTCAGGTGGTGAGACAGAGAGACTCACTGTAAGCTCTCACTTCGCCTGGTGGTCATGAGACATGAATAGACAGGCTGGCGGCCAACACTGTGGTCCTCCAGCACTGTTAGGAGAGCTTAGCTTTGCTCACTCACTTGCAGCTAGCTGCCTGTCAGTACACTTACCTTTCATTTAGGAAGCTCAGTAGATTTCTGAGAACCTGGAAGTATGCAGCATGTTTTGTTGCGTGTTTGTCTTTGTAATTATGGCCAGCTTCTCCCAGTAAGAGCTACAGGCACCTGAATCCTCTCAAAGTTCTTGCCCAAGGCTGTGAATATTCAGGTCTTCACTAGCTCTGCCCCAGAATATGAATTTCATCCTTTATTTTCCATTGCAGCAGTAGAATCTCCAACACTAAAACAGAGATGAGTTTTTCATTGCATGCTGGAGCTGCAGTCCCCTGAGCACACAAGCTGGCCAGAAGTAGTGTTAAGCCTCCTGAATGTATATATGTGTAGTGCTCTGTTAAATAAATTGCACATTTAACTAAGTTTGAGAAGAGATTTATTAGGTAGGGCATTAACCAGACATGATCCTGAAAACGAGGTTTTCTGCTTTCTCAAAAACTTGGACTTTTGGGTTTTTTTTGTGTGCAGTATCTCAAAAACACCTTGACTAGCTTTTGATTTTAAAATAAATACATTTAGACAGGCAGAAAGTGTTGTAAATGTTTATATTTTGCTTGCCTTTTATTTGACTTCCTCTAATTTTGAAACAGGAAATCATGTCTTTTCGCTATAAGAGCACAGGTTTTTTTTAGAGCATTTGGGTTTTCTAATATGCAATTTTCTATTATTTATTATCAGTTTTGTTTTCCAGCTCACAAATGGTAGATAGTTCATTCCACCTTTCCAGAGGACCTCCATAGGTGATTTATAATCTGCAGGAAAATAAGCACAATCATTTCTGCATCATGGGGGAGGTCCTAAGGAGACTAAGGATAAATAAAGGGATATCCATTCAGTTTGGGAACTTTTTATGTGATACATTTCTGCACTAAATATGACAAATTGTCAATGTAAAACTTCCTGGGGAGGTGTCCAATAAGTGGATTCAATTATCTTTTTTTTTTTTTGTAAAATCGATTTTTAATTCCAAGATCAAATTTTAAGGCCAACTTCAAATTATTTTTTACAAATTTATAATGTGAGCTAATTAGAGACATAACAGTCACATAAAATTCAAAACAATAAATCTCAAAGGCATTTAAACAAAGCATGATTATTGATTGTCCCAAACTTCTCTTTACTTTTCCCTTTGCAAAAAAACAAATGGTCAGAATTTTCTTGCAATATAACACAGGATGGTGAAAGAAGTAAACCTCATTACTTTTCCTGGGATGGAGGAATTGTCCCCACTTAACCACATCTTCCACCCGAGGCTGACAAATAAATCACATCCATTACTCTGTCTTTTACTTTTCAGTGGCACAGACTGTGTTTCTCTTCCTGATTGTGCACTGCACAGCCCCAGAAAGCCAGCCTGGTGGGGAAACACCCTCATGGGGAGCACGGTGGGAGCCCAGCTTACTGGCTCCTCCAGAGAAGAATAAGGTTGCTGGGCTGCATCTGTACCTCCTGCCATCCCCAGCAACTAAACCTCCAAAAAGGGGCCCTTTCCCACATAACAGCCATCCCAGGTGGTTCATCCCCCCTGCCTTGGGGACGTTGCCTCCCAGCAAAGCCTCAGGTTGTTTGCTCCATCTGGCTCATTACTACTGTACACCCTGCATTTATGGTGCGGTGGCTCAAATTCAGAGTTATTGGTGAGGCTCTGCAGCTCACATTAATAACATATGTGCCTGGTTTTCAAGAGTCTCATTGCTCTGCCAGGCTGCTATTGGTGCTGTGCAGGGGATAGCTCAGCACAGGCTGCCCAGGGCAGGATATAAGCATGGCAGTCTCCTGCCTGACCATCAGCAAGAAGATGAAGTCCACCGTGTTAGTGGCTGAGCAGGACAGTTGGGGTCTGTTTCGATTTCTCCAGGGAAATAGGTTTCAAATTCAGACCTCTCAGTGTCTAGAGGCAGAAGAGAACTCAGCCACCCTTTACCAAATGTGTGCAAGGGCAATGGGAGAGGTCTAGTCTTTAAGGACTATACTGAGCATTGGTTAGCATTGCTTACCCAAGGGAGGTATGAGCTTTCCATAGGGTGCTGATACAGCCTCACATAGTACGTAGATACAGGCATCATGAGGTAAGTGCCATGCTAAGGAACTGGAACAATTTTTGAGAAATACAATACAATGGTTTGGTTTCTGGGAAAAGGGAAAGGTTCTCTGAAAGAGAGGGGTCCAGAAGATGGCTCAGACATAGTTGTAAGACACTGCAACCTTCCTTGGGGATATTAAAAACTGAACTGAACAAGGCCCTGGGGAAGCTGACTGTGTTGGCTATGCTTTTAGCAGGGGCTGGTCAGCTGGGTGCTGAATCTCCAAAAGTCTCTCTCCATCTGATAGTTTTCTGTGATTCTGTACATATACTGCAACGTTATACACAGGGGTGCAAGGAATAGTGAAGGGTCAGGAGCCCTGAGAGACAAAAATGGAGTAATACCTACAAAAGTCATGCATGCAGTCATATCCTTAAGCATCCTACCACAGCTTCTATGACCAGTGATGGTACTGAATACTTATAATTAAGCCCACACTGACCTGGGCTCATAGTGCAGAAGGAGAATATTTTTAGTTAAAAAAAAAGAAGAAGGGGAAGACTGATCTGAGTCTCCTGGAAAATAAATTTACTTCCATGATTTCAGTGGTTGTCTGGAAGATTTTAAAACTGCCATCAGACTATCAGCCTGAGGGGTGTATTCATAGATTACAGGGTCTAAAGGGACTGTTGTAATGATCTAATTTGATTCCTTTCTAACATATACCATAAGACTACCCTGCAATCACTCCAGTAGCAACAAAAGCGTATCTTTTGGAAAAAGCTTGTGCTGAGATTAAATGGAAGGAACACAAAATGTTCCTTGGGGTAGAGGTAACTGAGACAACTGAAGTCCCTGCCAAAGGCACCAATCATCGTAGCAGTGGCTGAGAGCAGCTAAGCTACATGGGATGAAAGGATTTCTGTTGGACCAGCTGCAACTCTGGGAGCAGAGAGGTGTGAGAGAGAAGGCCAGGAGAAAGCCAGAGATGCAAAATACTGAATTTAACAAAAATCAGGCAATAAGCTTCTGCCACATTTGGATTTATCGGCAAGGAAACCACCTCCCCCTTACTCTGTGTGTGTGTGTGTGTGGATCAAGGAGACCTGGCACACACTTCTGGTAAATAAATAGGACTGAACAAAGACTCTGCATGACTCTATCAGCTCCTCCTCCCAATAGAAAAATGACACAGGAAAACCCTGAATAGCTGCTAAGTATTCAAGCCAAAGGAGCATGGGATTTCCAGAAGTTTATGGCTTCTTTGCAGCATTCAGAGAGTACTTGACGTGGGCTATTTTGTCAGAAGGACCCATGTGACATACAATGTGTGACATACAATTGCTCCTCAGAGCACACAGAAGTCATAGAGAGCAAACACAGTTAGTTTTCTACCTGTGGGTAGCTATGCTTGCAGTGAAGAGCCACAACCTGCTAACACAGGCTGGACACATGAACTACCCACATGTGCCATTGATAGTGAGTGGAAGCTGCTGATCAGTAGCACTCACAGTGTGCAGCAAGGATTAGAAAGCTGCCCAGGACCTTGCAGAGGAATGATCTGTGATCCGTAATGCTTGACTTGTTATTAACAAACCCAAAAATATAGGAAAGAGCTTCAGATGCCTAATGAGATGTCCCACTTGTCCCCTGCCATGTGGTGCTCCCTTGCCTGTGCTGAGGAGAGAAAGGACAAAATAAGAAACTGAGCAGATGAAAAGGGGTATTAGTTGAGAAGACTGTGCCAGCCCCATGGCTGTGGATCCCTTTCTGGCCAGTTCAGAGTTAAAGCAATTCACACATTGCTCTTGGTTTATGTCTTAATGTAAAATGTATAACATTGGATCCTACATGACGTGCATCTAGAAAGAAAGAAAAGTGCACCTGGAGCAGGAGATGCCTGGAGTACATCACCAGAGAGCTCTCCCCATTACTTACAGAAAGCATTTCTCTTGAGAAAGAAGGTATTATTTATTCCTAATTACAATAAGGTGTCTACTAACACTTAGGTTTCCCACCCTTTCTTTTTTTTGGCCATTCACATCCTGCTGGTGCTTAATAATTTCCTGCGTTGCATTGACTTAGGGTGATGAGGCACTGGAATGGGTTGCCAAGGGAAGTTGTGAATGCTCCATCCCTGGCAGTGCTCAAGGCCAGGTTGGACAGAGCATTGGGTGACATGGTTTAGTGTGAGGTGTCCCTGCCCATGGCAGGGGGTTTGGGACTAGATGATCTTAAGGTCCTTTCCAACCCTAACTATTCTATGATTCTATGAATAGGCAGCCATTAAAGAGACAACATCCTTACTGTCCAGAAGCCCCTGTAAGCTATGATGGATGGATATCAGCATCACTGGCTCTGGTTCAAAGCAAAACTCAACTATGTCTTGCAGCTGGTTCTGATAGTTAAAACTCAGAGGACTTCCATACATCCACAGCTCATGGAGACCCAAGTCACTAAAGTGCTGAAACAACTAGTTCCCTAGTAATTTTAATGAGAATGGGGTGATGTAAATTTTTTTGCTTATAAGCCTTCCTCCCTTGGTTCATCTCTGTTCCACAACATATTGTAAAGAAGCTGAGGCACAGATAGACTATCCATCACTGTATAATCTTTGAACACCTAAGCACAATGAGACTTTGATGGCTGCTAGGTGTTTGAGCACTCTTATCACACAAAACTACCAGTAATTCTACAGTTCATACTGTGATAAGATTGCAGGGAGGATGGGGCAATTGCTGAACTAATCCATGGCTGGAATTAAAGCAGAAAGCACATAAATTTCATGAGGCAGTATCCACTTTCACTGTTCATGCCTTTCTCTCCTGAACTGTCTGTAATCAGCAGTAACTTACTGCACCTGCAGGTCTGTAGTACCCCCAAGGAAGTGGAGGAATTATTCCAGATGTATTTTGAATTCCAAACATGAGTTTGCTTAGATAGTTTCGAATCTAGAACTGGGGAACTCAGTTGCCTAAACATACGTACAGTGCCATCCAAGTTGCTTTTGATATCAAGGCAGACATCTGCACAACATAGATGTGACAGGACCTATGAGACACTTGGACCTTCATAGGACAGCTGGCCAATGGAAAAGGCCATAGCCCAACAACTAGCTGGGAAAGAAAGCATGAGGAGACTACAATGGTACCTGGTACCTATATTCAGGCCATTGACCCAGTCTCCAAACGTCATCTTCTGGAGTAAAAGTTATCCCAGAAAGGGTATTTGTCTGGAAACCTTACACTCCTCCCATCTTTATAATAAGAGATTATCAAGACATGCCATAAATGTTGAAGGTCAAGACAAAAGACCTTCCTTATACTATATCCAAGCCTCAGGTTTTCCCAAGGTTCAAGATTCCTCAAGCAATTTAGTTATCAGTGCTGGAGACAACATTGATCTGGGCCACAGGATAGGGCCAGGTGGGTGAGGCCACGTGGGGCAGCAGGATGCCCTAGGGCTCAGCAGCAGCAGGGAAGGATGTTGCTTTGCTGTAAGTCCTGGAGACATTCTACAACATTGCACCTCTTGGGCTCCTCAGCACACTCGACTGATGAAGGCTGCTTGTGAACCACACATGGGTCAGCATATTGCGCTGGTTATCTGAAGATCCATCAGCAGGGCTCCCGGGTGGAGACATTGTCCTGCAATGATGTGGGGGCATACATCTGGCTGCAGAAGGAATGTAAGGGGGAACTACTTAGGGAGTGTCTTTCTTGATGCAAGAAACTTGAAGAGTTTTGTGTCTGGAAGAATCAGTCATCTCCTAGACGCTGGGCAGTTTTCTTTGGAAATGAATCTCCTCCCAGATGGAGGCAGAAGGGAGACATTCACCGTGTCATGAGCAGGGTGGGGGCTCACAGCTCATTCGTGTCTGTCCCGGATTCCGTAACATGTCTGAATCAGGGAAGTTCTGCTGTTAGAGAAAGTGATGACTGACATGATAAAGTGAAAATTCCTCTGTTTGCATCACTGCTTTCTGCCCACCCACTTTATTTCCTGATTTTTAGCAAACTTCATAATAAAAGCTGTTATGAAATGCTGTTTCTCCTTTCACTGTCTGATGAGTTAACAGCAAAACCAATTAAATGCAGCATGCAAGACAGCCCAGTTGTATGCTTCTCCCACTGTTTGACTCCCTTTAAGAACTGCTTCATCACTTTTAAGTCATTTCCTTTCCCAGATGAAGCAGTTTCACTTATATCAAAGAGCTTGATCTAAACCAAACAGTCTTACAATAAACCAGACAGCCTCGTTTTTGATATCATTAGCCTTTAAACTCAGAGGGACTTCTTCAAACAGGAGCTGCAACTTGTTACCAGATGTCAAAGAATGTTTGTCATCAAAACCTCAAGTGACAAGCCGGGGCTAAGCGGCATGAGCTTTTTGATTGTATTTTAAATGACAGAAATTCTTATTTGGCGTAGCAGTGCCCAGGATGGCAGAAGGAAAGAGAGAGTATTTCAAAAACCATGTCACAAATGGCTTTAAGTACTCTCAACTTCATGATTTAGCCGTTGGATTTCTCCATAAACTGCTAATCTGTGGTATAAAGGGGCAGCATTTGTGGTTTTCCCTAGAGAAAAGCAGAAGTGCTCCACATATTATATTAGAACAGTGAATATTGAATGCGTGTCTCAACTCAGATATGATTCAGGAAGGAAATTTCAGCAATTCCAGCCTAGGTAAAAACATACAACTATTGGTTTATTTCTGTGGCTAGGGCAGACCAACTTAGACAGCTTTAGTTTAAGCAGAGGGAGAGACTTAGTACAAGAAATGTAATTCTTTGTACTTGCTTTATGAAGCTTTATAAATTGCATGTTACTATAAAAACACAAACCTGAAACTGCCATCATGGAAAACTGGAGATGATTTTTTAGCAGTTGTCTAGAAAGGAGATGAAAGTAATCCCAAGAGAAAACCTGAATAAGGAACTGAACCTTAGCAAGGTATATCTTTTCCTGACTGTATCCCTAGGATGCAGTATTCTGTATTAACATCTATTATCACAGCCATCATATGGTCTCCTACAATTCATGACCTAACCTGCAGACTGTTCCTTTAAGAGACAGTTATTCCTTTGTTTCTTTTAGGACAATGTCAGAAATCATGGAAATCTGTATAAATGAGAAACCCCACCCCTCAGCAGAGATGGGCTATGGCAGATAATTAACCACTTTTTATGGTTTATCCAACCCACAAAGTCTGGGGCAGGTGCTGCTCACCACCCACATTAATTGCCCAGAACAGACTGGCTGGGTTTGGACCAAATATTTTCTCACCAGCACTTAATATCCCTGTCATAGCATGAAAGGAAACAGAAACCTGAGAAGAAGAGAACGGTGGGAAGAAAAACAGCTTCTTAACTGTGCAGTGGACTCTGTCTGACTAATGAATCCCCTTTGAAAACCACCCATAGTAATAAATTAGGATGTAATATATTGCAGATGGGTCAACACTGGCACACACATAGCCTTATATATCTGCCACAGGTGTTTGATTTTGCATTTGACAGCAGGTCAAGGAGTAACCATGCAAGGACAATCCTGCTATAGAGAGCGACAATTCTGGTTTGCACCAGCTTTCGGGTTTAAAGTCTTGTTCTAGATTGGAAGGAAAACTAAGCCTCTCAGTTGCTCTGTGGAGTGGAATTATGTTAATATGACTGGCTTATGATCAAAAACATCATTTAAAAAATCAGATCTGTACTTTTTTCTGCACGAATAAAAAAGCTGACTGGTGTTTAGAAACCTTCTTCTAAACACAAACATCACCAGAATTCAATAACTTCAAGAGAGGGTTTTACTTTGACAGAACAATACATGCTGACAATATTCCATTAAAAATGTTGTGTCTAGAAATGACCAGCTATTGTGAGGTCCTTCATGCACAGTCTTGTCCCATAAGCTTAGATATCGGATGGCATCTAGAAATAAACCTCAGATCATATAGTCTTTTAATTTATGAAACTTTTGGGGGTCTTCAGCATGAATTGTGAAGATATACTTGGTATTTTTTTTCAGACCTGCAGATCAACCAACCAAACAAAAAAGTGATGTAATATAAAGGAGAATATTCTTTTCTCCCAAAATATATTAGTAATCTACAGAGGGAAAAAAAATCACACATAAGGATGTTAGAGAAATTTTCATTGAACCTTATACAATTTGTCTAGACTCCTGCTGTTGTCAGTGCTCTACAGTTTTCTACAGCTTCTCAAGTAGGAACTGAAAGGTTCAGCCATTTCCTGGGTTCCAGTTCTGCTTTTAACTGTAAACTTCCTACACATTTCAAGTCATTTAGCCTCATTGTTCCTCCCCTCCATGGGTCTGATTCTTGATGAATAAAAAATCCAAACCAACCCCAACTGCAAAGGGTTTAGGAATCTCCCAGGGGCTACACCTACATGATGTAGTGAAGGGTGTCTGTGAATCATTTGCCCCAGTGTTTGGTACACTGAAACATAAAGGCAACCACTGGAAGATGAATGTTTTAAACTGAAGTATGTATAATGATTTATCCTCTATTTCAAAAAACTGCCAAAAGTCACCATTGGAGATGTGGTACTTACCCAGCTGGACCTGTGGTCTGACTCAATATGGCAGCTTTTTCATGCTTATTCATGAGTTCTGCAGAAGCTATGTACTATAATCTTCGAGTTAAATGAGTGCAGGACAGTCTTTGCTTGGCACTAGTTATAAGAGTTATTTGTTTAAATCAGTCTCTCCTGGGTTCCAGCTGATGCTGCAGATAGAGACATGCTGGAGCTGTTATGGTCTGTAACATTTGGCTGTGGCCGGGACAGTGTCTTGCAGCCAAAGTCTTGCAGGGATTTTGTGGGATGGCAGTGCATTTCTGCTGCTGACGCTGATCAAATGTTATATTTTAATTGAATTTCTACAGTTTTGGTCTAATGACAAACGTGTATGCTCTGCATTATGCCCTCTCATGACTTAAAACTGGGAGAGCTACAGCAAAGGGGCTCTGCTAATAATAAACAATATTAAATGTCAGCCAGATGAAACTGAAGAATGGAAAAAAGAACAGTAAGACACAGGGAGGTTTTCTTTCCACTTACTTTATTTTCACTGCATTTAGAGGATTTTCATAGTCTCTCCGCCTTGAGGAATATTTCTGTACATAGAAATTCACTTCTGTGGAGTGGGAGCTCACAAGTCTTGCTACAGACTTGAGGAGAAGTAGAATCAAGACCAATGTTTTGGTTTCTCCTCATTACCAGCTTTTCCTGCCCTAGTAGTGCTTCTCTGTTTCGACATGTTTCTATTTTGAGTAGTTTCTTCTCCATAGATCCCTGCTGCATATTGAGGATAGGCTTCAACTTCATCCAATACTTTGCCATGAAAGACCAATTGTTCTGCAAACAAGGAGGAATGTTTTATTGTTCTGGCATTTTGTCTCTTTGGACATGGTTTAGAAACCAAAAAACTACATTGAAAGCATGCTTCAATAGAAATGGAGCCCAATAGAAATAGAATCCTTGGGAGTTTTTTAATTTATTTAGTTATTGCAAGACTCCTAACACAGCTAACACCTCATGGCTTTAATGGAAGTCCTTCAACAAAATGAAGAGTAAGATAGACAAACATTATACAGCGTTGTCACTAGAGGTCAAAGCTTCTAATGGTCCTACTTATTCTGTGGAAGCTTTTCCCTTTCTTAATTCTTTTGCCCTGTGCTTAAAGACCCATGAAAATCAGAAACTGGCTCAGGAGACACAAGAAGCAGCTAAGGCAACCTAGCTTCCTCCAAAAATTATGCCTCCAGTTGCCCATAGCAAATAAAATTGATTTCAAGAGTTATGTGCTTGAACTCTGCACGTGTTTTATGGGAAGAATGAGAAGAGTAGAGCTTGTACATCAAGGCTGTAAGTCATGGGTTCCAAGAAATACTGCGTGATTTACATAAAAGTGCAAAAGTACATTGTAAACTGCTGTTAAATTTGAATTGAGGCTATTTAACCCTATGGTCACTGTATTAGGGAAGGTTACCAGCTATTTCTGGAATTTTCTAGAAACAAATAATATGGCTACTCTGTCAGCATGGGTCTCATTAGCACAGAGCCAAAATTGAGCAAATTATTTTTGTATACTCAAAGTAATGGGGAGGATTACACCGGCAACTAACACCACCTCAGAATCCACAGGATCCACCATCATGAGCTTTATAACTAAAGACTTGCCTAAATGGAAAGCATTTTCTCTACAGAACCTTCCACAGCTCACAGGATAGTATGAAAATAAATGTACTAAAGCATTCAGATTGTGAATTCAGATTTTGAGTAATGGCATTTCAAAAAGAAAACAGGACTGGAAAATCCATTCCAAGGCTTGAACACCAAAATTCTCAAGAAACAGCTTATTGGTGTAAGGATAAATGTCATTAACTCAAGTCAAAGAAACATCTGAGTATCAACAGCAACATTTAGATGAGCTTTATCATTAATGGAGCCAAAATAAACTCTCAGTTACTGCATTCCTCAGTTCCCACCCATCCACACATGAAGTGACCTGGCAAAGCACATTGCCAGTAAAATGACATTGCAGTAGTGACCTTAGTGACAAGTCTCCCACAGACGAAATGCCCAGTTTCTTCCTCCACAGATGGTCGGTAGCATCATTCTTCCAGACAACATGTCATAAAATCATGTGTAATTGAAGCAAAAAAGAACAGGATCCTCCACAACTGGCAAAAAAAAGTGATACCTTGGATTTTTTGACAATCTGAAAGGACAGAAGTTGTGTTGTAGATCCAAAATGGGAAAATTAGCCAAAATAAAGCCAAATGTTCTTTTTTACCTGGCCTCATTCCCTTACCAAACTTGGTCATTGCCTCTCAAAAACCGGCTTATATGTGCATTCTTCCTAAAAACACAACAACACTTTCAGAAGTTAGAAATAAAGTCACCACCAAAAGATGGGGGAGAAACCAAATCATGAAACATTCCTAGTTAGCAATTGTTAGTAAGAAACCAAGACATGGAATGCTCCAGTTATCAATAGCTGCTACTAATGATTTGTGATTTTACAGGATAAAATCCCACTGAAGCCAATGGCAAAATTTCTGTTGCTGCAGAGCAGAAATTCACACAATGATCTGGTGACTCATGAATTGGTGTCAAAGGCAAATAGATTACATTTCTGTATTCCAAACTCACATTAAATTGTCACCAGTAAGTTACCTGTTTTCTTGAGTGATTCTGTAACTGAATTGTTGGTGTCTGCATCACTTTCGAGGTTGTATTTGTGAGGCACAACAGATGGATGTGTTAGAAATAGCACTTTCTATAGAAATCAGTTGTTTGGTTTTGAATACCCTGAAAGTTGGATACCCAATCAAAACTTTGTGGGTTCAGTCTGGCTTTGGCATATTTTGCTCTACCATTTCAATTCCCTTTCAACTAAGTACTTTATACACAAGGAAACACTGTCTAAGCCTAGCAGCCTATTTTGGAGGAGTTATTCAACTCAAACCTGCAACAAAGTGAGAATTCACGGCTCTGAGCCAAATGGTGGTTTATTCATGCCGTTTCATTAGCAATCTATTTGAATTGCTTGAGACTGCCTGAATAAATTTTTGGCCCCTGCTGTTTGCCACTGAGCTCAGACTTCACTACTGGCACCTGTAGTGCTGGCACCTGTACGAGCCCTGTAGTGTTTTCTCCTATGCCCATCATGCTCTTCCTGCATTGTGGTTGACACCTGAAGCTCCTGGCCCCTTTGGACTTCACGTCTGATCTATGTGCTCTCCTTGAACTGCTGTCCTGTACTTTGAAGTGTGCTGCTGAAGTACCTGGCTTTATTCCCTTGTCAATTTGGTCATTATCCCTCAAAAACTGGTTTATATGCTCATTCATCCTCAAAACACAACGGTACTTTGCAATGTTTAGCCATAAGCCCTGAGGAGACACATACCTGGAAAATCACTGGGCAAAATGTCCCAGACCTTCCCAGGTTCTGAATCTTCCATCTCATCACAATTTTGCAAAACCTTCTCGCTGTCATTATCTTTGTCTTGTTTTCCTTTTGTAGGTTATTTGTGATTTACTTCTCTAGTAATGGCTTATTCCATACGTTTTCCCAGAGATGAATTTGATCTTGTGGAAGCAACACTGAGAGTCTCTTGCTCCAGGCACACCACTGTTTTCTCAGGCCAAATTTGGCAAATATAAAGATATGTATGTTTCTGTTCTATAACTTTATATTATTTTTAAAGTGGCCATTTCAAATCTCTTTAAACAATGTGAAGAGTGAGCACCAGTTTATTCACTCCCCATTCTGTTTCCTCCAGTCTCTAGGCATTTAGAGTCTTGCTGTTTCTGGCTTTTTGTCAGAAGCTTTTACTGTTGAAATTTTTATTTAAAATGCTGATATTTGTAGCAATTCTATTGATTAAATTTGGGAAAAAACCCTCTCTGTTTAAATGCCTTCACATGACTTGCTTGTTCTACACCAACAATGGAGGTTGCCAGGTGTTTTAGTTTATTTAATTAATTCCCCCCTCCTTTCTTTTTCCCCAACAGAAACTGTAGTAATGCATACTTAAAAAATGCTTGGAAATGTGATCTTTTGCATTAAAAAACTAGGCCTAGCTCATACTGCCTACCAGCAGTGCATGTTTGAAGTATTAATGTACAACACCTAAAAGAAACATAATATTAATATAGAACTCTGCATTAAAACACCCTTTCAAGACAAGCCAGCTGTCTTACTCTGAAAAAAGCCAGGAAACACAGACGTGGAGCTAATCAAATTGTTCATTATAAATGAGCTACCTGGAAAAATTACTGTTTGGTTTCATTCCTCCCTGCCCCCCACCCCAGTGATTGAGAAAAAGAGAAAAAGCCCCTGGTTTTTATATACTTATTTGTAATTTGAGTTCATCTAATGCAGCGCAACTGCTTTGATTTGTTGGCTAGGCATTAGTCATTAGTAGTCTGACTTAAAGAAATGTCAGGACTGAGAATCTGCTGTATGCAGGGTTTTTCACCGTGTTTCTCTGTTATCTAAAGGCAGATGAGAGGCAGACTATCACCTAATTGGAACTTTTCTATGGGGAAATTCACACATGTAGCCAACAACCCTTCTTCTTCGGATCCTGCAGCAGATACCTAACCTAAGTCTGTAACTGATGACTGGTGAACTTGGGAGAAGGAGCTTGCCACTGCTGACCAGCCATACCCTTGCTCCCCAGATACTCAGTGAACATAAACTGCAATTTTTTAAATTTACCTGATTTACAATAAAGCTTTTTCCTGCTTTCCTTAGGGGGAATGGACCTGTGGACGTTGCATTCTGCACTGGGGAGACCAATCTGCTGGACCACTTCTCATTACCTTGAAATTACATGCTATTTCATTAATGGAGAGCAATACTAGTGTATCTGGAGTAATTTGGACAAGAGATTAATGTGACAAAGTTCCCTTTTTCTCCTCTTTCCCCTCCCTCTTTACCACCTGCCAGATTTGGGAATCAATCTCTGTCTTGGATTTTCCTCACAGTTGCCCAGTTATTTATTCCAGGCTACTTGTGGCTCTCACTGCTTTGCAGGGAGCAAAGGAAACACAGTACTAACAAACAACAAAGAGTTGGCAATAGTAACTAGCTGTGAACCTGATTGCCAACCCAAAAAATCATATCGTGTGCAGCAGTGAGAATGCACAAGGATCTGTAGATTGGCAGCTTTCACTGTAATTGGATGGTTTCTGAGGATATTCAAATTCAGCCAACATTATTTCAGGTCCAAGTAGGACAAACGTGAAGGGAACAAAGCATCTTGCTGAAGTCTACCTTTACAACAGCACTTTTAATCGGAGTAATTTGAAAACAGCCTGAAAGTTGGAAAGAAAAAAGAGAAATTTTTCTAAAAGAAAACAAATTTTACAGGTGAATACTCATAGGGCTGGGATCATAGAGAAGGACACAGGTGAATACTCATAGGGCTGGGATCATGGAGAGGGACAAAGTCTGAGGCTTTGGTAAGTAGAATACAAATACAATACTCTTATTGGAGTCAGTGTCTTCCCATTAGGTTCCATGCTCATTATGGAAGTTGACATATGAGCAGTTGTAACATTCCAAAGTTGATTATTTTGGCTGTTTTGACCTCAGCAGAAGCAGTCACGCATTGTTGTGTTCCAAAGCATCTTCCCAAGTATATCCTAAGTACCTCTCAAGTATCATCACGCAAACCGTGCAGTGCAACACAAGATTTTGTTTTTCAAAACATTACAATCTTTTACCCAGTAAGCCAGTACTTAATTGTCATGAATGGATAATTTTACAAATGCACATTAATATAATTCGTCCAAGTTTCTGTCTTCCAGGAAATGTAAAAATTATGGGACAGGGTAAAGAAGATGTCATTTTACAGATACTGAAAAACACTGATGTTGTGCCTGAGTGTTAAAGGAGGGACATACACTTGGCATCTGTAGAACAATACACACTTATGACAGTGACCATATATACGCACATAGTCATATATACCTATGTATGTGTATATATATGCATACATATCAGGGTTTAGTAAAAAATATAGATGGATCATTTTTAAGCTGACTGCTACAGCCAGTAAGCTTCTACACAAAACTGCACTTAAAAAATTCCTCATAAAGAAGCAGAACACTTTTTCT
>JANHGB010034194.1:0-24171 GCA_026283785.1 Coracopsis vasa
CTCCATCCCTGGCGGTGTTCAAGGCCAGGTTGGACAGAGTCTTGGGTGGCATGGTTTAGAGTGTGGTGTCCCTGGCCTATCCCCTCCATGACTGGCTACTCATGCTATGGGGATGCAGCCCAACACACAGTTGGTTTCTGGGCTGGAAGCACACCTTACGAAGACCAAATTCAGTTAATCCAGAAAACGTGCAAAAATATTTGATCTTAGCACAAATCCAGACCCAAGAAATTCTAATGACACAGAAGTGGGTTCATTTTACCCATTTCAGATTTCACATACTATTGTGATTGTGCATTTACGTAAATGATTTAACTAGTCCTTAATAGCTTTGACAGTAACCAAAACCTATGGAGTTGTAGAGAGTTCTCTACAGCACTTTCCACTGATGGAAGCAGCTGATATTCACTGTGGGCAGAACCTACATTATGAGGAACAGTAAAATATCTATAACTGGGTTAGTTTGTATCCATCTTTCAAAATAAAGTTCTGAAATCTTACCAAAGCCTTATCAGATTCAGTTTTTTAAATCAACTATCACCACCAATTTCTCCTTCACAGGAATTATTTTCACTCTTTTTTCCACAGGAATATGTGCCTTTCTCACATACTTTTTCTTTTTTAAACACAAAAGACCTTGTTACTTGATTATAAAATTACTGAACTTCAGAAATTGCATACAACCACCTGCCAGAAGGCCTCTTTTTCTTACTTCATCCTGATGTTCAGTATACATCCTGCTTCCCATCTCCATTTTTAAATAAGCAGACTACTTAGAGGAGGAGGTTTCTGGAGCAATAATACCTATATAAAGCCCTTCCCTCTCCCTCCTCTTCACAACTTCCCTCTCATTCTACATACCTGATTTGCCCAGTTCCACAGGAAATTAAGTCCCAAGTAACAAATGTCTCAAGCTTAGACTGTTTTCAAACATGTTTACTCTAAATAGCTAAATACCTTCCTTTCTTAAAACCTAAGTCACATACCCAAACCATATCTCCAGTAATGCTGTTGAGTAGGGAAAATACAGTTAAAGAAGCTGCAGGGCTAGTTGCTCAGTCAGCATCTGTGTATTTGGAAGCAGTTCATTTCTGGGATTTGAACTTGAACAGAAGCCCAGGAAAGCAGTTATTCAACATGCAGTGATTCAGTAAAGTTTAATGCAGCTCTTCTATTAAATGAAACAAGAAAAGAATAAGCCTTCAGCTTATAAACCATAAGGATCATGGAAACAGGAACCACATTCTCAAAGTTAGTCCTAATTTTAGTTAAAATCATTATTTAACTTGAGGAAAGATGTGTCTTCTCAAGCAATCAACCTCAGTTCCCAAGCCCAAGGACTGATCCACTCTGGTATGGAACTTTTTCTATTGAATAAGAATAGACCAACCAGATTTCCAGATTCCAGGTTTTCAGACCTTGATAAAACCTAAAGCAAACAGTTCTCATAAAAATGAAATGGGTTTTTATAGCTGCATCTATATTAATATAATTTGGTAAAGAATGCTGTAATTTCTGTGGGTTTAACAAATGAGTTGAATTGACAGAGAACAACATTCCTGCTTCCATAGTATCATTAAAAAAATATACCACTGACAGGTTTAAAAGGCTTGTTTACAAGATTTTTCTGCAGCAGTCTAACTCTATTACTAGCCATGTGCATATGTGACTGTCCAAAACTCACGTGTTTGTACATGCATGTATTGTTTATGCCTCTCTTGCGTTTATCATATGGGATATGCTCAACTTTGTAGATTTGACAGCTTTACTGACTTAACAATAACACTAGATGCTATGTGAAGATGGAGCTATGGGATGGACCAGCTCTGAAATCCAGACATACCTTTTTCCAAAAGAGCTTGCTCAGCGGCATGGGAGCGGATGATGATCTCTCCTTCGTCACCTCTTTGGGGGTATCGCTGGCCACTGCCTGCTGTTGAGCTGCAGCCTCGGGGGCTTTTGTACTCTGCTTAGTTGTCTGTGGCTCTTGAGAGGAAGGGACATTTTTGTCTGATTTTACAGAGGTAACAGGCTGCTGTTCAGTGCTCTAGAAGGAATCACGAACACACAGGCTATTGGAAATGTGAGAAGAACAAGATACTCCAGCAAATTCAGGCATCATCTGGTACAAGAGACAAGCACGCAGTAGAACACCATTGCACAGGACACAGAAAGCAGCAAGGTGCAGCTCCTGAGCTGTGTCCTTGTTCCTTTCAAATGAGTGTCTTGAACAGAGGAAGCAGATTACATAGCAACCCACCCTTTGTAACTGAAATGATTAATTGATAAAGAAATTAAAACACTGGCTTTAAGACTAAAAATGACAGTAAGAATAATTCCTCTTTAACTGCATTATTCATCCAGATAACTTGAATCATCCTACTCACTTTGGTATTAGTTGTCTGTTGGGTCTCTTTTGCAGCCTGAAGGGAAACAAAACACAAAGACAAGTCTGTCTCCAGCAGTGTCAGTGCTCACAGTTACACAGTTCAGGAATTGTCTGTGTCACAGATTATTTTATTTTTAGTGAATGTTGGTGAAAGTCCTGGCTCCTGCAACCATGGAAACTGATCTCTGGCACAGGCGAGGCTGCTTGAAGGGACTGCCAGCTCACATCCTTCTACCTGCAGCAGCGTTGCAGCCCTGTGTCGAATTGCTTTGTGCTCACACTGCTGTGCTTGCAGCCCTCAATTTGTTCATTACAAATGTGTGTGTTTACATATGCATTCCTAGCTTCTTCACGTGAGACATTGTGCGGGGTTTTAAGATATTAAGAGAGATTTCTGAGCTGGGTCTGCATCTGCAATTTCCAGTGCACACGTACAAGCCAGAGCTGGGTCTTTTCCACTTGGGAATTGCATACCAGTCAGGGACATGCTAACTTTGCCCCTGACACGGGAAGCTTTGCTTTCGGGGATACAAAACATAGGCAGATGGCTGCCTGGAAACTAAGGGCATAGAACAACAGTGGCTTTATAACTTAGGAGCTGCAGCGCTACAAAGAGCAGCTTTGCAGGTGCTGGAGGTTAGTTCAGCCCATCCACTCACACATCTGTGTGGGAGATGGGATTTACTCTTTTGTGAAAAGAAATTCACAATGATGAATCTCCTGGTTTCATCAGAATACACAAAGCCAGGAGGAATCCAGTTGTTTAAACTCCTTCTTGACCAGTGATTCATACCAGTATCTACTGACCCTAGCCTCCAGCATAGCTTATACCCAAGACTAGTATCTAAACTGTACAAAGATGAGCAACAAGCCACAACCTCAAGTAAATGGGAGCGCAGCACCTCTGGGTTTAGGCAGCCTGCCACCTGCTTTGGGGATCTCTTGAAAGATAGGTGAGAGTTATTTTGCAGGAACCAAGAACTTCTTTTTGTGGTTAACTTTATTAAACAAGGTACAAACCAAGCGGTAAGTAGTAGTGAGATAGTAATGCCACAAGCCTTCAATACTAATGCTGAAAATAAGTAGTTAACCCTTCTTTTCCAAGTAAAAGTGCCATAATTTGGTACCATTGTATTGCAAAATATGCAGTGCAAAGCAAATATACATGGATGGGAATAAAACCAGACAGGGACCCAACTGTCAAATGCCATCCAAACTCAGTCTTTGAAGTCAAATGGCCAAATCTCATTCCAGCAGCTTATGTTATGGTTGTATTGGTTATGTATATGGTTATGTTATGGTTATATGATTATGTATATGGTTATATGGTTATATATGTATATGTTTATATGATTATGATATGGTTATGTTATGGTTATATTAGGATGCACATTGCTGTTTGAAAACAATGTTCACAACTTGCTTTAAAGTTAGTACTCATGTAAACACAAGACACTGAAAAACAATGGTTTTGTTAACCTAATAGTCAATCTAAGGTACAGAGAAGTGCATTTTGGAAGACTTGCAGAGAAAGAACTTTCAGAGGAGACAGTAAAGTGCTTAAAATGAAATACAAATACATATATTAAAGTGATAATTTCATAAAGAAATTCATTGCCTATTCATCCAGTTGACACATCCTAGTGAAGCATTTCAAAAGAAAAGATATAAACTACTTGTTCAATTTTTACTAGAGGTGATAACTTCAGGGCTTGCCTGTTACATCAGTGCTCTGATTTGAATTTCCACTTTCAATCAACCCTACAAGCCAACTGTTGGCACCATTTTAATCCATCTCCTTTGTTCTTAATATGTCATAAATGATACCTCAAGTTATTGCTTCTGTATTTTGAATGTGGAAGGAAAACTGTGAAAATAAATTTTGAAACAAAAAACTATTTTGGAAGTAATGACATTTTATGAGACAGATTTTACTGGTGTAAAAATTCAGTGCCACCACATTCCTTCAAGATAATGGCCTTTACTCCAGACCAAAAGTCATTAAAATCCTATCAAACAGCCTAATGAAAACCAATCATATCTCCCAACAACTCACTGCAAGATTTTTAACTGTTGCAGAAGAGGCTTAGCACTTTGACAAATTCCAGCCAGGTGTGGTTTTTACCAGGAAGCCCCAACTCATCATGAACAAATCATTCCTGATTTAATTGTATTAACTACCAAAACTATTAATGTAGTATGTGCAAGATGAGATCTTAACTTTAAGCTGTTGGCAAGAACTGTAGATTTAAAGCCATTGGGAAGATTATTACTCCTGCAGTAATATGCAGATGACATCTCAAAAATGAAACAGCAGCAAGAACATTTTTGTTTTGAAAATAACTTAAAGAGCTGCCTTTGACTTTTGCTCTTCATTATAAAGCCCCCTACTCACCAGACATTCCATGTGGGTGTGCTGAGTGACCATTAAATATTAATTACTTTCCTCCCCCAGTGGAAGGGTCTCTGCTTCTGCATTCTTTGGGCTAGAAAGCTACAGCTCTCTGCTTCCCTGCCATAGAACAGCATGGCCGATTATCTTCAGAGAATGCAGAAATGCCCAAATATAGACTTTCAAACAAAAAGTTTTCAGTGATTTCTTTTTAAAGATAAAAGCTAATGTCCTCTGAAACAACCGCTTGCACAAAAAGCTTTTTGAACAGCTTTAAAGCATCCTCAAAAACCACTTTTCCCCTCCAAACTAAACTTAGAATTCAATCAACAATTACTTGTTTTCAGTGAAAAGTAACTGTTTCTGAAAGAAATTCCATGTTCCAGTCTTCTCTGTGCCATATCAGATGCCCCAGTTCACTCAATCACCAGGCAATGTGGACCATAAAGCCTTAATTGTGGTTGGACTGAACTATTAAACTTGTCCTACAATTGCAAGCCCTGTTCTATAGAATTCATTGTTTGTCAGTACCTTTTATTTTAAGTGGCCAGGGAAGTTTAGTTAGCATTAGCATTATCATGTGTAACTGGGAAGCAGGTAGTGGGGAAGGTTAGAGGAATCATTTCAGAATCCTGGATTCACAGATGGTATAAAGAGAAATGCTACACACAGAGGTTGCTTTCATAATGCATGGCACAGAAATGCTCATGCCAGTAGTTTTCAGAGCACTGCACAGCTGGCCAGGTGCTGATTTCAGTCGCCAATTAAATAACTTCACTCTGCGATGAGAGCCATCTGTTACTGCTCAGGGTTCTGTTCTTGCTAGAGTTTCATACAGACCTTATGCCTAAAGAGTTTACTAAATGTACTGTGTCCTAGCTTGGGACTCTCTGCCTTCTTTTTCTTGGCTCCTTTCGTGTGGGATTCAGGCGTTGTCTTCGGAGCAGGTTGCCCACCATGGCCTTTTTCCGCTTTCGATCCCTTTTGTACAACAGCATTTGAAGTTGAGTACTCAGTACAAAGTTCTTATTTGGTTCATGGAAGACATTCAAACACTCATACATGCAATATTGAACCCAAACATTTACTTTTAGCTCTGGACAACAAATTATGTGATCACTCAGTTCTCCTTAGACACTTTCATGCAAGTAGTGAAATAAATATAAATGGTACAACAATACAGCTGCCTGAGCATTAAACCACAACTTTCCCCTTAAAATCTTCATTAAATTGAGGCCCAAATTCCGCAAAGAGACTGAAGACTGAATTTGATATTTATAATTTTAAAATAAACAGCTATGTAAGTCTTTGAAAGCACCTTCTTTCATTCTTTCTTAGTGCAGTATTATAGGAACCTTTAAGTGGTTTTCATAGTGCATTATTTAGGAAAAGGGAAGTATGAATAGTCATTATATATGCCATGTATATATTTCAAGTTTGCTCTAATGTCCATAAAATTAGTTAGAAGTGGAAGTATCAAAAAAAATAGTAATTGATACTAAGTATTGAATGAGTGCTGCTTCCTTTTCATTCCAGTTTAAATACCTGCAGGAGGCACTTGTTTTGGGAATCATCACCCACTGGTATTAGAGACTGGATCTCTAAAAAAAACCTAGGCAGACCAGTGAAAATTCCACTAGAAAGGGCTATGAAATAAAGGAATATTGAGAAATGTCTCTATGGAAAAAAAGTGTTCACCCTCCAGGTAATTACCTTGTCCCTTTGCAAGTCTCATTCTGTTTTATTTTGCATTTGTACAGGGCAGCTTCCAACCAGTCAAAAGCTTTAAACTATGTTGTCAAAAATTCCCAGGAATTGCTAAGTACAAAGAGACCCGAACTCCAAAGAAACAATCAGCCTACAGCATTTACCATGTGAAATACCAAGCACTGTGGTTGACTGCAATTAATAGGGTAGATGGTCCAGAGTACAGAACGTAACACACATGAGCATGTGAACTTGAGATCTTGGTCTCTAGATGGTTTCATTCAATGCAATTATAAGCTCCCTACAAAGTGCTTCATACCGTGAAGAGGCTGTGGCCAGTGGCATCAAAATCAGCCATTTTTCCCCATGGTGCTCTGTACCATTCTCAGTATTCCCAAAGGTGCAGTGAAGTGGGAACAAGTCAGGATTTGCAACAGAAGGATCTGGGACAGATCTAATACAAATATCATGTTCATTAGTATACACTTGCCAAGGATCAGTTCATCCAAGGAAGGATGACTCAACTTACATAAACTCCTCTGTTTACAGATGAAATGACAGTCACTGAGGGAGTGCTCAGGCTGCTGAAAGCATGCATGCCTTTAGCCAGCTGATTAAAGCCAGAGGCATCACTGATGACAGCATGTTGCTACAAAACCCACCAAGCTCAGCTTTGCTGATGCCACACACCTCTGTGTTTCAGCAGGAAGGAGCATGTTGCCGTGCTTTGCAAAGTAAGATTATAAGGATTTATAAGGAAGCTTGTCTGCCCTCTTCACCATGGGAGAGCACTGCTGAGACACACTGGGAACATATCAGCCCCTGTGTGATAAATCCCAGCTTTTCCCTGCAAAAGGGATGCAGGGGCAGCCAAAATGAAAGCATGACAGGAACAAGTCCCTGTGCAAGCCTAACCACACGAAAACACTCAGAGAGGCTCAGACTGCATGAAAGGGAAAGCCTCACTTAACAGCATCTTTACTATTAAGATAGAAGTTATTTCTCAGGGGGAAAATGACCATTATTTCATTATACATAGTAACTGGAAAATCTGCAGCTTTTCTATATGACAGTTGATAAACTAACCTTTTTAACACATTTTCTCTTTAATATAGTAAAAATGTCTTTCTTTGTATCAAGATAGTGAAGATAAAGGAATTCTACAGAAAAGAACTCTTGTTTAACCTGTCTGAAAAGTTTGCATATCCTGCTGGTCCCCTGAATTTGTTTATCCTTACAGGTGTGAGAAAACCAAACCCAAATAGCCTATTTATTTCCCAATCACATTATACCCACACCATCAGGCACCAGTTATAGAAACACATGGGTGTGCTCGATAAAGCCAGGTATGCAAACAGGACTGGATTCTTCAGGAGTTACTGAAAGCACTACAAGTCTCACTGAAACCATGCAATTTGATAACCACCTTTTCTGGGTATCTTTGAAGATCTTAGCCCTGGTTAATGATTTCCACAGAGCCATTGAGCTATAATTGAGGAGTGATGTGTATCCCCCACACTTCCTGGAAAACCTGACTTAATTTTAGTACCAGGCCATATAAAAAAAATGAATGGGACAAAAGGATGAAAAATAAGATTGAAAACAAAAATGTTGATGCCTGTACTGATTTTGGCTACCCAATAGTTTCATGGAAAGACCATTTCCTTTTGTAGGGTTCTATATTTTATGTGTTAATTAAACTTTATCACAGGCATCACAATAAAAGCTTCAGTTATTACAGCAATAACAATGTGTAAGGACATATAATCTGAAAGCTCCCTGTTATGCAGTGATATGCCTGTAAGACATGGAACCACTGGAAGACAGAAGACCGCTTAATACTAACTGTCTCACTTCTGCTTCTGTTGAAGCTACTGTAAGTTTTGGCACTAACAGAACAGGAAAAAGGGGAAAGGAGAAGGCTTTAAACACCTATATTTTTCCAATTTTAGATGACTGTTTTCAACTTAATTTTTTACAGTTTAAGTTTTTACACTTTATTTTGCAAGATTGCTAAATACATTGGATCAGTCTGGTATTTTCAGTATCTCTAATAGCAAATGAAAGCTATAATATTGAAGTTTCTCTGAATTCACATGTAAAGGACCAGCACTGATTATGGACAATAAGAAGCACGTTTCTCCTTGTCAGTGGAATCCAAGAACAAATGGTTTGTAAAGAGGGAAGCAAGAGGCCACACCTGCCCATTGCATGGAGGAGTGTTTCTCAGACTAGTTCTGTACCTGTCCACCCAAACCAGATTTCAGTTCCCAGCAGGAACATCACACACTTGCAGTCAGCCCAATGCATTTATTAGAACAGCTGAGTGTTCAATTCACCCTGCTTAAAACACAAAGCCCTGATCCACATCTCTGTGTGTAGAGGGAAGAGTCCTGGGCAGCAGTTTTCCGTGGACTCAGGAAGATTTCACTGCAGGGACCTCTGGTTTTAAATCAAGGACAAATCAGAGTAACGACTAAAAGTGTTACCAGGTCATCATCACCCTTGCAGGAAGAGCTACAGTTTAGATGCTGATTGTAACATAGGATGTGAAGAATCGCACTGTTTATGCTCATCTTCCTTTCAAACTTATTAATGCGGAAAATATTTAAAATTACTTCAAATGATAACATCAACTGGGCTAAAAACCAACACAATGAGGAGGAAATAGTGTCAAAAACATCTGGTGAGCAGCAACAGAAAGAGGAATCTGCCTACCTTGTCTTCAGAATCACTTTTGACTTCAGCTTTGCTTGGGGAGACCTTAAATATATTTGAGAAAAATAAACAGTCATACCCAAATCAGTCTTGTGAAAGATCTGGAAGATCAGGCGTTTGAAACTAGCAGTTTTATTCTAGCAAAGGTGAAATAAGCACAAATACTGCCTTCCCCCCATATGGGGAAGTTCGTAATATAAATGTTTGCCAACAAATTAATGGCAAAATTGAAAATATCTGGACCAAAGAAATGTTATTCAAGCGTATACATCCAATTAATCCATAAAAATGAACTTTTAGAGCTATTGCAAAATAAAGTTTCATCATACAGAAAAATTCTTAGGACATGTAAGCACCTCCAGGTCAATGAGTATCTATGCAGAAGTGGAAGTTGCCAGATTAGGTCATCATTTAATCATAACTGCACTATACCTGCACATCTCTCCATCACTCTCAAGCCATTCTCTAAGGCGTCTGGCTTCATTACTTCTCAGTGCCCGTGACAGTGAACACGTTAACGTTTAGCTCAACATGTCCACATGGGGTTTTTGCAAGCAATTTAAAGCATAGCCTAGAGATGAAAAGGAAAGGCAAAAGCTTACCAGTGTTTTAAGGAAACTCATGATGGAGTTATCTACTGCAGCAGCTGTTTGAGGGCTTTCTTGTTTTCCCTCTGCCTTTTGAGGTTGCTCAGCAGTAAGGCTGTTGACACCTGCAGAGTCCTGCTGTAGGTCTTTTTGGTTGCAGGCATCTATCTCCTACAAAAAAGGGGGCAGAGTTCCCTCAGTCCTAGCTTGCTTAATTTCCAGTGGAATGCAAAAGTAACATTTGTGACTTGCATTATGTTGCCGAGAGTCACAACCCTAATTCCAACCATACTTCTCCAGCCTACGTATTCAGAACAATTGAGCATTTATACATCTCTTTCCCCCCTCTTTTCTAACATATTCGGCATTTCCCATTGGTTGAAGGAACATTGTTCTCAGCTACCAAGTATAACAAACACAAGTAAAGTTGCACACAGCATCCCAAACACCACCACTTTTCTCTTTTCAAGGCTGAACTTGTGAATAAGAACAAACGCAGAGATTTTGGCCTTTCACGGCTCAGTGTCTGACTGTACCATACAAAGATTGCTTCAGATACTCTGTATTCTGCATTTCCAGAAATAATTTTTATCTAACACAAAAAGCAACAACCCAAAGGAATTCTCCTGTGTCAGATGGAGCTGCCTCCTCTCTTCCTGGAATTACAGTTCCCACAGCCCAGAAATGTTTCTTGATGTTTTCCAGTGCTCAAGCACTTACCAGTATGTCATATTAAGTCACGCAGTTTTAGGCACTTAACCAAGGGTCTGATCCTCAAAAAGCTCTTGGACCACTTTGGGAGAGCTTGGCCTCCTTTTACACTGAATTTATCTGCCATTTTGGCCACTTTCACCTGGAGCCTGCACAGGTAGAGCCATCACAAAAGTGCAGGACAGAAGAGCATGAGGCAAGTCCTCATGTCCTATAATATACAAGTGTACTATATCTGGCTAGTATAATGTCTGTTACCAGTAATCCCCCTCCCTTTAGCCTGTTTGTCTACATGGTAAATGCAAGGCTGGATCTGTCTATTATTAAAGTAATTTGTGCCCAGCACATCGATGGCCTCCACTTTGGTAGGGATTTGAGACCTTATTGAACAGCAAGCATAGCAGTGCCATAATTCGTCAGAAGTTACCATCGCCAACTCTTTAGACAGCAGTACACATCTGGTCACTTCAGAAACAGTGCCTTGAGAAGCAGTTGTTAGGATACAAAATGCCCAGATTAATCCAGAGGAAAAACCAGGACAAGAAAGAAAACTGATGAGCCTGTCCATGTGTCTCCAGTAAACAGCATCTTCAAATCACTGCTCTCAGACTACCTGGAGCTCTAAGTGACACCAGGGTTTTTTTCCTAGCCTGCCAGTTCAATATAGTCCAGGGCAATTCCTAGTAGGAAAAGTTAAAATGAAGTTGTACTCTTGAGAACCTTTCCCTGTACTGGGCCATGATATTTATATTGGATTTGCAGAGGTCATACATTTCCATAGGTCACTGAAGGAAAGAATAGACTGAAAGGAAATGTTATAAAACTTCAGAGGACTAATTTGTCATTGGGAAAGATAAGCATGGAGTGGCCAGTCTCCATCAGCATTTAAGGAGTTAAAATGCACAAGGTTTTACTTGCAAGAATAGACTTCTGTCTAGTTCTCCACCCACTGTTTTCCAAGTTTACCCAGGAAGAAACTCAGCACAGCAGCTGAGCGTGCTTCAACAGGCTATTTAGAAGTTTCTTACAAGGGTCTAACACACCACTTTGCCCAGGAGCCAGCTACAGGCCAGAATGGCTCCAAGAACAATATGTCCCATGCAGAACATGCGTGGCCAGGCCAGCTTTAGCAGCCCTGCTTCCAGAGATGCCATCTAGAGAGCCTGGGTCATATGAAGAATGCTGGCTCTGTTTCAGATATAAAGGGGCAACACAGGCATGAGGCAAGAGACCAAAGAAGCGGAGGCAGAAGATATATTTCTAAATAAAACCAGCTTCGTAACTGAACTACTGGGTGCTATCAGACATCCTTTTTCACACACACAAGCCCAAGCTCTGGTGGTAGGCTGCACTGTGTTTAGGAGGACAGACTCTTTTAGCTCAATACTGCAGCAAAGAGCAGTTATCAGCAGCAGGTACCACTTGGGACAACTGCAGTGGTGATAGGTACCACCTCTGGTAGCACTAGCTGTTCAAGGATATCTCCCTGGAACACACTTTGCCCTGCAGAAGTGAAAGCTACTGCAGCCTATGAAGAAGCACAGGAAAACAAACACCATCCAAAAATCCCTAAGCTCTGACTTGCAGAACACAAATGGGCCCTATAATGGTCTGCTACTGCATGAGGAACCCTACTCCAGGATTCCCAAGCTAAGGCTGCCATTAGTGACTGAGATACAGCTCAAACCTGGACTTTGATAGATGGTGCAATCTTGGCCTTACATGCGAATACTGCTGTAGCAAGGAGCAGAGACTCAGGCCATCAGTGTATAAATCAGGGACAGATAATGCGGAGTCCTACAATGTCACATTTTCAGAGCCATAGTCAAATAACCACAAACCCCTCTGCAGCAGCTCACTGCAGAATACACTGTGCAAAGCCCCGGAGGCAAATAGTGAAAGAAGACTCTAGAAATAACAGAAGTCAGCATTAGAAGTTAACAGATACCATATAAATGCTCAGTTCATTTCTTTGAGGAGCCAAATTTGGGGGTAATAAACATCTTAAATACTTAAACTGTAGTTTCAGTTCAGTCATTAGAAAAACATATCAAAAGAATGTATCCCTGCCAGCACTTTTGTTTGTATGAATCATGGCTCAGTGAAACATTTCAGGCATATAATTTATCTTTTCTTTGGCTTACATAGTAAATGCTTCATGAATTCATGAATTCTGTCCTTGTTTTAATTATGCTGTGTTCTGAATGTAGTTTTGTAGACCACAAAAATAAAGAGTGGTTCACCAAACACAGAATGTTTGTGCAGCTCTTAAGCTACAACTGTGGAGCCTCTCTCTTACTTACCAGCAATGCTGTTTGTTTTGTGTTGGCACTCAATTCAGGGAAACTTTGCTTTGCTTTTAGCTTTTACAGATACTACAAGTCATAATCCACCAAAAAAAAAGGGTGTGGGGGGAAGAAACTGTTGGCAGCAATATCTGGATTTTTAGTATGATTATTTGGTAACAGTTTGTAGTTACTACAGTAACAGCAATTAAATTAGACTTGGTCTTTCTTCCATCCTACAGGAAAACCAGGAGCTTTAGTGGGAACAGAAGGCAACTGTGCTGCAAGGCAGAGCCACAGCCTTTGTTTTAGAAATGAAGTTAGTTTGACAACATATCAGCAGTGCTTAATCACAGAATGGTTTGGGTTGGAAGGGACCTTATTTTTCCCAGAAAAGGCCCTTAACTTCTGTGCTGAACATCTATTCTTTTTCATATTTGAAGAATCAAAGACAGAAATACTCCAGAAAATTAAGGATAAGGTTACAATTTCACTCTCACCTGTGATACAGTCCTGCCATTCACTTACTCTGAGCAACTCAAATCTGATTTTGGCTCCTCAAAAGACTTTCTGTGGTGCAGCTTTAAGTACACATGTAAAAGATGCACAGGCAATGTTGTTACACGGGAGACCTGTCCTCAAGCATGTCAAAAGCTGTTGTGTGAGCTAGGATCCTGCAAACACAGTCATAACAAACACACCCTACAGCTGATGAGTGCCCAGGATTTCCTCTCTTATTTCCATTAGTGAGGTTCAGGATGTGATAGATGTAAGCTGAAGACGAGCAGAGACTCAGAACTAATGAGAAAGCGAGGCATTATTGATAGAAAAAAACCCACCCTTTATCTGAGAGAATGCTTCTAATATCTGTTTGAAACAGCAGACTAAGGCTTAGATTACCTTGTCCTGTTGCTTGTTACAAACATGGGCTTAGCTGAGCTTTCCCAACATAACTATTTGCTCCCAGCAAATGTTTAACTCTGACTTGTGGTTAAAGCTGCCTCAGACTGCTATTCCATTAGAGTCTCATGTTCTATTACTTTAACAGCACAAACTGTGACCTTTCACGCTTTGTAGTTCGCAATCATGGCAAAATAGAAAATGATGAATTCTGCATTTAATTGTAAGAGTAACAATTCTCGTGAGTCACAGGAAAAGCTATTCTTTGTGTGTATTAGTCAAAAATATCTGCAGGAATTTACAATGTTGAAAAGCTTCAGTCTTATAAGCTATACAACAGAAGCGTCAGTATGCACTGAATAGATTATTCATTCTGAATTACGCACCCTGTTCTGTTTATGTAGTGAATGACTTCATATGCTGCTAGGTTGAGACTACAGACTCTTTAAATGCGCATATATAGCTGTCTGAAATACCAGTGACGGGTGCCACTTCTGGAGGGCAATAGCAAAAAATGCAACTGTTCAGTCTTACAAATGACTTCAGAAAAATATTACAATTTCTATAAGAAATACGATATTCAAATGCAAGGAAGCATAAGATAGAGGAGACAAGGTAGAACTGAAATTGAAGAGACTTTTGGGCACACCTTGCAACATCATCAGTGCAAGCAGTGAGCCTCTTGTGAACTACATTCAACACTACTCAAAGCCTTACCAATCATACAGCAGTCTTATTTGTAAGCCCGAACAAGGCCAACAAATGCAGTTACTATTAAAATGGCATTTAGAGATTGTGATGAGGGAGCCATGCAGCTAGTTTCTCCCTCCTGCTCCTGGCATCAGACAGTATTTGAGCTAGATCACCAATTAGTGCCTGCTGGCACCTCTCCAGCAGAGCTAATACAAGTTATGACACTTATCCCCATCTGGGGGATGGACTTTTTCAATAGTTAATTACTTGAAAATTAATCCTAGAGTATATTTGCCGATATCAAACTTTGCAGGAAGCGCAAAAAACTAAACCCAGGTCTCTTTTCAGCTCCTTTGAGTAATGTGCTTTCAGGCAAGTTAATTTCTTACATCACATTCTCATCCTGTAAAATCAATTCTAAGGGACCAGGTTTCCTTGACTATAAAAAGATTAAGATCACAATAGCTAAGAATACAAAAATTGCTACTGCATAATATTCCTTACTGTTATGTAGGGCATGCAACAAGCAGCTATTGCTGAAGAGTGACTATTTTAAGAATGGCACAAAACATACAACGAAACTACTGTAAAACCATCCAGTGTCAAACTCCAAGCTTCTAAACCACAAGAAACAATTTTACTTTCAGGTATTTTTGCTTTTGGTCGTAGCTGGCTGCTGTTCATCATCCTGGCAATTGGAGCGTGAACACAGCTATCTTGCCCAGACCTTTCAGAGAATTACAAGTGAATTTAAACTCGAGGTCAGATGCCAGCATTTAGTCATGAGGCAAACATCAGAGCTATTCCCACTCCGCTTTAGGTTCCTCTCCCGTACCTCTATTCAGCCACCCCGCAACACCGCCTCAGTCACACAGCATCATGGCATTACGTTGTCCTGTGCTAATAATATTCCTAAGAGGTTTCATTAGGAGGGAAATGGATATTCCTACTCAAGCACTTGCCTTCCCCTGTGGGACACTGTTTGATGTGCTCTGTAATCCAGCAGCCTCTTTCACTGTGACGTGCCCGTCAGGAAGGTCTGAAGTCTGCCTTTCCTCCTGGGTATCAATTTGCGCTTCACTCCTTTCCTTTCCCTTCTCCAGCTTGAAGATCCTGTCAAAGAAGGTTACTTGTTTTGGCTTTGAGGCAGCTGCATCCTCTCCCTCAGGTGTCACCGATGCCACGAGACCGATGTCATGAAGGGATGGTGCCACCGGGGCCTGGGTCAGGTTTTTATGTGCTCCTTCCTCCCACCCAGCTGCCGGGGGAACCTCCGCGCTGTCACTTGGTGCTTTGTTCACTCCGGGCGCCTCCGAGCTGACATCAAGTTTCCCCGCTCCACCTGATGAATCTGTAGCTGGATCTTCGGTACGCCCTGGTACAGACCAGGGAAACGCGAAGACAGAGCGGGGTTTAGCAGATGGCAGAGCTCTGCTGGCAGCGCTCCCGAGGCTCTGCTCCATTGTCTTGGGGGAAGAAACGGCCACATTATCCTGTGCAACACTTGCCTTTGCATCCACTACAAACAGAAGCATAGAACTGTAATTATCCAGCACAGCAAAGGGGTTATATCAGTTGTACAATTAATTATGGCGACCTCGCTCTTTAATAAACTAATTGAGATGGGAGCCTCTGGGTGGACTACACAGAGTGCAGCTTGTTGACAGCCCCCGTTGTCTTCCTGTGCTAAATACAAGCTGCCACTCACTGATCAGACCTCCCTGTCTGATTTTCTTCCCTGTCACTCCTCATTGAAGTCAGTGCAAGTTTCATGTTCTCCAGTCCCTTCTCAACTGCCAAAGCCAGATAACAGCCCAGGTGTTTGACTGCTAAGCCCAGTGGACATGCTGAGGATATTTTACTTTTCAATAAAGATTAAAGTGAGATGCAGGTAAAACTTGAGACAAAGTTATGTATTAATATATTACACTTTCCTCTGTCAAAGCTGAATGGGAAAAAAGGGTGGAAACTGCAAGGATTGATCTTGTTTCCTGGCTTGCCAAACTTCTCACAGGGCTTTGCAGTCATAACTTACTCATTTTTCCAGTACTCTGTGTTGTTGCCTGCTCTCCATAGTGCAGTTTCTACTTGCACTTCTCCTCCATTGTCTGTAGGTTAGCTTAAGCCTGATTTGAATACTTATAAATCACATCTGAGCCAGGCTTCTTATCCTCATGTTTCTGACTCTTTTTATCCACAAACTGCTCAATCACATTCCCCCCCCACCCCGCCAAATTCTCACAGATAATTCTCCCTTGACAATCACACTTCAGATGTGAAAAAAGTCTTTCATCTTAAAAGTATATGTTATGATTTTATATTACAATGGCAGTTTGATAACAGAACTGAGGTGAAAGTCCCCAGCACTCTGTATGCAGACAGGAAAAGGCTCCTGCTTTACAGAAGACAAAAGAAACAAGAGACAAGAAAATACAGCATTGTATATGCTTTGTGGATGGGAGACTGAATCACAGATGATGTGGTATGAAACCCCAGTAAACAAGAGGAGGCTTGTCAAGAGGTAAGCCTTACAGCTTCTCCTCAGATGAGCTTCTCTTCCCTACTTTGACTAGAATATAGATCTGATTTCCCTGTCAATCATCCCCACAGATTTCAAGGATGGATGTAGATCAGCTTCATTATAAGTGAAAACCTGACAGTCTCAAACTGACTTGCTAAATTACAATTTTAAAATTGACATTTTGGTGAAAAATTGAAATTATTTCAAATGATAATTGCAGCAGTCTAGTCAATATTATGCCTTCACATTTTCCTTTAACAGCAATAAAACCCCAGATGCCAACACATCCTGACTAAAACACCTGCCTTTCACAGCTCATACCTGCAGTGTTCAGTTTCCTTTTTAAGGTAAGGAAAGCAGAATATCTGTAGATCACAGCTTTCAATACTACCCCTTAGCTCTTCACAGCAAAATTACCCCAGCATTCCACCCCCTGATGGATTTTGCGTAACACCACACAAATATCAGCAGATGCTGTATAACACATCCCTGCATCCCTTTGATACTGTCCTCCTGTGGCAGCACCCAGGGTCCCTGATCATGTCCCTGGGAAATACAGAATAGAGATCCAGCATCCAGATGAGACATCCCCTTCCCTGCAGCCTTAACTCTGTGACTGAGCATCCCTGCTAGACCCTTGCTTCACAGCTCAGGGCTGGTCCTGACTAGCAGAAGGTGGGAGCTTCCATAAACCATAGAGGTGAGAAGTGCCAGGACAAACCTCAAGTGACTTGACTGAAACACTGGCAGCAGTGAAGGCAGGGGACAAAGCAAGGACTGTGGTGGCAGGACTCAACTGCAGCCAGCATTTTACCAGCTGCTGGGGAGCTGGCTCCTAACTTCTTCACTTCTAACCTTAACATGACTTTTGCTTTCTTATTGTGTTTTGGCATATTCAAGCATGCGAAGAAACCAGAGTGCTTCAGTACAAGCTGTTCTGTCCAGGTAAATAGATTTTTATACCTTTGTGTGCACTCTAATAGAGAAAATTTCTTCCCCTGGATTCTCTCCATTGCTATTTATGTGAGAAAACAACTCACACTGGCAAGACCCTTTGACAATAATATTCTGCAATTTTTCATGAGTATTTATTTCAGTGTACTGACATGCAAAGAAAAGGTGCAAATAAGTAGCTGCCCAGCAACCTATTCAGCTCTTCAGTCAAGGCCACTAAGTATCAGTTATAGTTTCCTAAGCCTCCTGTAGTACTACACGAAAAAGTGAAGCACTAACTTCTAATTATAGTTGGAAACTTGGGAAGGAAGCAAAAAGCAAACCCTTCCCCAGCTAAAGAAAGCAGAAACAATATCCATTGGAAAATAATTGTAATAGATGCTGAACTTCTGCTTTATGTAACAGATAAAAAAAATGAAGCAGAGGAAAACTGCCTTTAGTATAAAAATAGGAATATAAGCTCATCATTAACAAAACCAACCAACCAAAAAGCAGCTCATGAACCTATCAAGCTCCTTTTATCTGTAATTATCATGGAAGGAATGAAAGACCTGGAAAATATCACCAGCATGAGCTCTGCAGCATGTCTCTTGTGTCAAAACAGTTCAAACTGTTTCTGCTCAAACACCAGGCAGTGCAGATCCCACCACCAGAAAGGAGATGCTGCTGTGGTGGGATGAACACAACAACTTGACTCATGCTGTATTTCCAGCAAACTATGAAGGGGAAAGGCTTTGAAATGGCAGTACTTGGATGAAAAGTGCACGATATTTTTGTTTCTAGAGACACAGACGTGCCATTCTTTCCAAAATTATTCCACATTCCAGAGGCAGAATTAGGGATAGAAGCAAAACATCCTAAATTCTAGGCCAGGTCTGCAAGCAGATCAAAGCTGCTCACTTAATCAGATTAATAACTGCTCTGAAACTAAAATCAATATACAATTTACAGCACTGCTGCAAGATTGCATTTCATACTACTACTACACAGGCATTTCCCTTTCAAGTATTTAATAAGAGACAGTCACAGTGCAGATTTGTCCTTCTTTTAGCTTCACTTTATCAGCAGGTTGAAAGGCAACACTATGGCTGCACATAGCCCCTCTTCTGTAAGAGCATATGCAAAATAAGAATATTTATTCTGAAATTTGCTAGATTAGACCAATTGTTTCTTTAATAAAAACTGCACAGAAAAGAGTAATGGTCAGTGCAGTATTATGTCAATACCATTGCCCTGCTCAGAAGTAATTGCTGACAGACTTCCTCCGCCTTCCTTTTGTATCCTTGACTTCAGCATTTTAAGCACTTCCATAGGCTGTGGATGAAGCACTAAGTTTGCTGACACAGAATGGGACCAAGTCTGCAGAATTAGCACTGCATTCTGAAAAGCAAGCGCTTAGGATCTAATAAACAGAGCCAGCAGATAAAATATTATAATGGACAAAGCCTTCTGGTGAGCACAGGCTTCAAGGTGACCATGTGAGCTGCACTGACCATATAGGTGTGGCATTATTTCTTTCTCTATGGGATCCAGGGTGCCCAGACCCCATGGGCAGGCAGCAGAGCTCAAAGCATCAGTGTAGAGTGCTAGCAGTGAAGCATCTATTTCCCATAGGTTTGGGATGAAGATGCAACACTCAACCAGAGAAAACAGCAAATGGGGATAGGAACACTGAGGATGCGACTGACATGAAAGGAAGTTCAGAGCCATCAGTCCAACACAAATAAAAATGCTAACCAAGCTTTTTTCAGCTGATTTACTTTTTCTAATCAATGGGAATATAACCAGAGTTGAGCCTGGTGCACAGAACAGATGGCAGCCAAACTCCCTCAAGTGGGACCAAGAGCAATCCTGCCCAGCACCTCCAGATTGCCTTCCCCACTCCTCCTGACTTTCTCTGTATCTTAGTTTGCTCTTTTTACACCTGGCAACAGCTTAAGCCACAAACTCAGTGTCTATTTTTGATGCTCAATTTGCCCAAGTTAAATCCTTGCTTTCTTAAAACATGCTCCTTTTCCTTAGCCTTTGATTGTTAGTCTGGTTTTAGCAGTTACATGCACTCTCATGTCTAATACTTACACATAGAAAACAGGTAAAATAAGGTCCTGTGATGTCTTATACTGGCAGCTTTTCACCTCCTGCCATTTATCCTGACTCTTTGATAGTGCAAGTAATTTTTAGCTGTTGAATGAGGGACAACTTGAATTGGCAAGGACTTCAGCACAGACATCTCCTCCTGTAGGCCACCAGCATGGGAACATGCCAGAAAATAAATGCCAGGAGAAAATGGTTTTACATTTGTCAGTAGAAAAAATAACCAGCTATAAATACGGTTTTAGTAGCTTTGGCTATTTTGAATACAAACCAGTTAGAAACAGGTATTTTGCTTAGTAATGTAATTAAGGTACCACGGCATTAGCTTGTTCCCTAGAGTTCAGATAATCATGGAGACAATAGATATAAATGGCCATGAAGGAACCATTAAGGGCTACCAGGCAACAGTTGGCACTAAGCCCTTCAGTGTAAGCCAGCACAATGAATTATAATAGCCCTGAATGAACTACTGCAGCAAACACTAGCCTTAAAAATCTAAATAGCAGCAAAGAGTGAATTTTTAAATTCCTGGTAATTTTATAGGTATACATAAATTATTTTTTTCCTTCCATTATTTAGAACTGAGATGGTGTCATAATGCTATAATAGACGTAGAATTTTCAGATCTTCAAATATACCTCATGTTTGCTGGGGAAACTCCCAAATACTTGTGACAAGAGTGAATAATTGAGTTTTCAGAAGCATTAGAGAATTCAAAGCAAGGCATTTCCTCCCTTTCTTAAAAAAGAAAAGACATACTACTATTCTTCCACAATCTTGCTTGACTACTTCAAGCAAATAAAGTTGACAGTACATTTATGCTCTAAGAATAATTGTGTTTCACTAAGTTAACTAGCATTGTTATTTACCTAACTCATTTACCAAAATGAATGGAAATCAGAGAAGAAAAACAAACAGCAAGAATAGTAATAATCATTCTTTAAAATAAAACCCCCACAAGCACAACAGACTACAATGCATTGTGTTTCACGCCTTACAGGCACATAAAGTTACTCCAATACACCGATTTCTGCTAGATACTGGCCAGTAGCAGAATTTGCTTACTCAGATTTATCCTCTGGAGCAAAGAAATTGCATCTTAACTGAGCTTTTCTTCCTTGGGTAATCTTTCCTTTCTATAAGCAGGCCATTGTTTTAATCTGCATGTGATTACCATGCAAATAACAACCAAAAGTTGTCACATTTTGTCCTCCTGATACATTTCTGCTCTGCATAGAGCAAATCTCAGAGGTACATGGCTTTTAGTTCTGGTCTTCTTCCCTTTACCTGCTGTCCAACAAGTACTTATATTAAAGTTCAACAAAGGAAACACAAAACATTAAGAAAAGCGAGGATCAAGTTTGCTGTTGATTTGCTTGCAAAACAACACATCACAAAGTAGCAGTAAGGGCAGCACTATTCTTTAAATTGCATTACAGGAGAAGGTGAATGTGCAATATCTGCAGCCCTGATAGTCAATAGGAGCAGCAAAGGCAAGTCATGGAAACAATCCCCAAGTCCACACATCTGTCAGCCTTTTTGAGCAGAAGCAGCAAACACAGGGAACCAGTCACCAATCTGCTCACCCAGATGTGAAGCAGATGGTGATGGGGCTCTTCCAAATAACATTACTTCCTCTGGTCAGATTAAGTTAACTCTCTGGATTCTTTTTTCATTATATTAGCAGATATAGATTTCATAGACTCATTTATCAACTATACCATTTAATGCACAGCACATGGTCAGATCACTGGCAAACACAGAAATGCAAACTAACCAGGCAAAGACCACAAACATACATCTAACATTATTAATAAAATCCTCTTGCTTCACTTGCTGTTTTGCAGCCCTTTTGTCTTCTCCAGAAGTGCTCACTTCATGACTTTTAAATAATAACAGTACTAGTTCTTGCACTATTTCATTTTAGAAAGGCTATCAACTACATTTTCTATAGGAGTAACTTCCATCTCCAAACATCCCTTGCACATTTATTGCACCATTACCTTGATTACACTACAGAAACCAGTGAGATTGCAGTGATATCTAAACAGTTAATGATTTTAACTGCTTTTTAAACATTAATAAAGTTAAAATAGAAGCAATATCAACACAGGACAGTCCAATTCTTCAACTTGCTACTTAAACCGATTTAGTAATTACATTAATTTAGTAATCCATTTAAGTAAAACAATGCCATATGCTTCATTTTATGTAGTAAGAGTAAAATGTACACTTATTTTCTAGGTCTTCAGACAATGTAAATCATCTGGCTTTTATTTACTTCCCAGAGCATTGCTGGTTTACACTACACTACTACACAGCTACAAGCTTTTATTTTCTAGTAGGCAACTGTTTAAACTGACTTAATATAGCTAGATGGCATTAGGAAATTAGCCATGGAACAGCGATTCTGAACTGTAATCAGTACCATCTGCATATTGCCATACCAGTCTTTGATTATTTGCGCCTAAGCTTAGATTTTTCAACTGGATGTAACAGGCTGAGAGGGTTCTCTTAAATAAAAGAGTATTTTTTTCTTTACAGAGATTAGACAGAATTGTTGGGCTTTATTGTATTCTGAGAATAGAAAGAAACCCAACACAAGGCAAACAGTGGCAAAATTATTGTGGCTGAATCTGCAGAAATGCATTACTTCACTTCACTGCTCCAGATGAATGCTGCCTGAATGCCACTCTAAAAGGCTCCAAAGCCAGCAAGATATGGAAGGTGAAATTAATGAGGCACTGAAAGGTGAGGAGACACACATGGGAGCAATTGCCCGTGAATAACTGGAGATACCATCTCAAAACTACTTGGAGACAAATTTTTAGTGCTCAGGCAATGTAGCTCACACCAGATGTTCGGGACATCAGCAGTGGAAGTGGGGCTCAGCTAATGACAGGCACCATTCAGTGGGCAGCCTAGGGTCCAGCCTGCCCCAGGTGTGATCACTCAAAACCCCAGTTGCTGTCCTGCTCTGAACACCACCCAACTAGGTCTGAAACGGGATTCTATTATTGAGTAATGATTTACACATACCCCCACCAACTATTCACCTTCTACACTAACACCCACAGTTCATATTTAGCAGGACCATATAAATTTTATTTCATTAGTAATACTAAGAAAGAGAAACAAGTCATCATGCCCCCTGAAAGTTTCTTGTTGTCCTGGCAGTAATTGAGTAATATCTAATACATCCTATAATAGCATCAGGAGAGAGGTGGTCAGGGTTACAGCTTTAGTCTTGAGACCCAGTTTGAATAAATTCTGGTAAATAGGACTGACCTTTCAGTAATAATGCTGTCAGGCCATGCTTGCATTCCCAGCTCTATATACCTACCTCTATAAATGCCTGTGCTGTGCCCTAACTTGTCTAGAACTCAAACACAAGCAGTCCACACAGTTATATTTTGTTTATGAAGAATTCCCTGCAGATTAGACACACTCTGCTCTCTTCAGGAAGGCCTGCCACTTCTAAAATGACTGCAGCGTAGGTTTCTGTATATGAAAGGTACCATTAAGGACCAGCTCAGGATCAGAAGTGACAAAACCCTAGAGGTCTTGAGCAGCATCCCTACAGGTATAATGCCTACCACCTTACAGTACTTTCCCCAGCCAGTCACTTTTTCTAAGTGACAAACAGCACAGAAAATCACATCCCTATACATATTTAATGCTTAACAAATAATTGTTTGGCATCTTTGAAATCAAAGCAACGCACCAACTCAGGAACACAGGACCATAAGTCAGAGAACAAGATGGAAATGTTTAGATGAACAAAAAGGTGCTCACATTCTATCATATTATCTGTTGAAATTGCTACTGAAAGGATCAGAACTGTGGTGTCACAACAGAAGTGCAGAGGTGGTTTTTAAGCCTGTACAAACTCGGGATGAGAACACATAGTAAGGATCTGAATTTTATTTCAGTTTCTGTAACCAGCTTGCAAAGAACTTTGAAAAGCATCCTTTTATTAAACTGCTCAAGCCACCCCCAGAAAACTGAGTGCACCAGGTCAGGAGAATGTATTTCATTGCAGACACTAAAAACCATCCCATTCTCCCCTCCAACATCTTCCTACTCCCTTATTCCCTTTGCCATCTCAATACACTGTTACTCTGGGATTTCAATAATTCACACTATCACATTTCTTTTGGGCTTGCGTGATTTCATCACCATTTGCTACACTCAATGTTGTAACAGCCTGGGTCAGCACC